>JASPKZ010009699.1:0-124921 GCA_030220185.1 Diploptera punctata | reverse complement strand
ATAATAGTAATAACAATAATATTATTATGCTGTTATTTCTGTTATCACTGTTATTAACAAACTCACTGACATTATCGAACCTGTAAACTGATGACCACGCGGACATAAGCTCTCCATACATCCCTATCCTGATCTAATGTTTTTCTATCATACCATGTATAATCTACTTCTGTAAACTCATTGTTATATTATTCTAAAACCTCTTTCTTGGTCTTCCAACTGGGCGTTTCCTTCTGATTTTCCTACAAGAAACATCCATGTCCCTCTTTCATTGGCTATTCGTGCCACATGTCCTGCTCGTCGCACTATATGAGACTTAACTGTTCGTATTATATCTGATTTCCTATAAAGATCATACAGGTCAGTGATATGTAGTCTTCTCCATTCGCGTGTCTGTTCATCTCTCTTCTGTCCAAAAAGTTTCCTGAGAACTTTATTCTCAAAAACTTATCTTATGTCCTCCCTTAAAGTAAGAGTCCATGTTTCGCATGAATATATTATTTCTGGATGAATAAAATTATATATATATATATATATATTCAGTTTTATTTGACCTGTATATTGTATTGTATTGTATTGTAAGCCCATGTTTTCCCTTTACAGAGATTTAGGCCCTCTCCTCCTACAGGGAAGAATTTGAACCATGCTAATTTAGTTACACTTGTTTTCGTATAGATGTCATTTTGAGTGGTCCGTGGTCAGCGTTCCGCCTCATACTGACATCTAGGAAACCAAGGTAGTACTAGGACGGGAAAATTCGGTAAATTTTCCTTAGAGGCCTTTTCATTCAGACTTAAGGATTTTTTACGAGCCTGAAAATCTTCAGACTCGGGACCCACGGCTTAAAGTCCATCCCGGAGGACTTGTTCTTTGGATTTTTCCGTCCTAAAAAATCCATCGACCACGGCCGCGTTTGAACCCGCGACCCTCGGGACCAGAGGCAAGGAGCATAACCACTAACTATATAAAGATTACGATATAGTTATAGATATGAAAGTTAGAAGTATCGAATTGTTGGGCCATATTTGCCCAATGAACGAGACACGTTTGCCCAGGATGATATCAAACGCTAAGAAGGAGAAAATTTGGGAGACCTATAGTCTACAGACGAGAAGAATGAAAGCAAGAGACGAAGTGGGGCTCATGGAATTGCAAGCGATACAAAGGCTTACTACCTGAGAATATAGGAACTGTCCATGATATCACTCACATCTGTAGTTTATTCCAGGCGTATTCAATTTTATGTTTTATATTTTGTGTTTTACGGTAATTAAATTTGCTCTTCTTATTCACTTTAGTTGCTTTATATTGTAATGTTTCGTAGTTCACTGTGGGATAAAGGTGATGATTAAAATTTTGAAGTGTGTCCGTTAGACTCGGAACTAACACGCCCGTTCAGCGTCTAAATGAAGGTAAGTTATAGTACAATCCTTAATGATATAATGTGCTGAGTATGTAATACCTACTGCTTTCATACACTTC
This sequence comes from Diploptera punctata, assembly GCA_030220185.1. Classification (NCBI taxonomy): domain Eukaryota; kingdom Metazoa; phylum Arthropoda; class Insecta; order Blattodea; family Blaberidae; genus Diploptera; species Diploptera punctata. Next base: position 123,439 of record JASPKZ010009699.1, on the reverse strand, counting down.
GTCTATGGACTGTAGGTTACGATAGATGGACGATGTAGAGGCGGAACTATGGAAGATTGGAATAACAAATTGGAGAAATAAGGTCACTGATCGAAGATAGGGAGGCTAAGGCCAAACTAAAAGGACCGTCACACCTAAGATTTTCATATATTCAGTTTAACGTTTTTTGGGAGAAGTTAGAAGGGCAAGAGTCCATGTAATGCATAATAACATACATTTCCAGATTTGAGCCTATGTTTAATTTATTTTTGGATCATATTCGTATTTATAATTATTGTTTGTAGGTATTTGAATTCAACCACTTCTTCAAAATTGTCCTCATGATCACGAACTACACTGGTGAACATGGTTTTTGTCTCATGAGTACGAATAGTTGCACTTAATGCAGTTCTTATCGTGTTTTCAAATATATATTCGAAATTTCTCCATCACCCACAGTTTTTTTTATTTCAATTTCAATTAATGGATTTAAATAATTATTTTTAATAAACGTTTTTTCCATTGAACGATGAGCACGGGGAACACTTTCATCAGGAGATTTCAGCTATGGAAAAGATATATTAAGGCAACTGGAATCCTAATATGCTGGCCGATTATTGTTGGACCATCAAGAGGAATGAACCACAGGCGAAATATAGCAGAAAATAGTAATTTATTACTTTCTAGGTGAGTCCGAATGTTCGAATATTGTGTAGTTACGAATGTAGAAAACATTGAAGTGTTTGAAATTATAAAAACCTGTCTATCAGAAACCTTGCGTGATGGAGAAAAACCGATGTCATATTTGAATTCAGGAGAAAAAATACTATCAGAATCACAAAGTTTCTTTTTTGTTGCTCAGTGCTATCGATTTGAATAGGGATTTGCCAATCAGTGAATTATTTAGTTACAATCTGATAGACAGGAAACTTATAATGGGAAAACCAGGGGGAAAGTGTGCAGTAGAATAAAGTGGGAGGATGAAATTGACCGTAATTTGAGGGAGGTGAATTTTACAGGGAATGATTGCAAAGTATTATCCCAGAGTGGGCATATGTATGGACAAATCATGTGTGTATTTTACATAATGTGACAGAAGAGGTTGGAATTGCACATTGAATCACATTGTTTTGATGTATATAACTGTATTAGGTAACAGCTGTTAACTTATAATTGGTTGTTGACATGTTTTGTTCACTGCTTCCTGATTACAATCATAGTTCATTATTTTAATATCAAACCCAGATTAGTTTCTACTAATATATAACAGCTTACATACAGGATGTGAATGAATTTGAAAAAACTCGTTCGTAAAATGTTAATCAATTTCAGATAAATATGTCAGCTCTAAAATGCAATGTAATTGATTATTATGTGGGAAATAATGATTAACGAACTCTTAATTAACTAACCACTGGCACTATCGAACCCGTAGGTTCATGGCCACGCGGATATAAGCTCTCCATACATAATATCCTGAGCCAATGTTTTCCTAATTATAATTATAATGACAGGCCTTATTAAATTATTCCACCTCTATAATCCGATTCCTATTGTGGGTCTTTCCACTTTTCAGGCGCTTGCCCTTTTACAGCCGGCTGCTGGCCCTTCACATCCACATGTGTCAATCACAGAGGTAGAATGATCAACAGCCAGTGTAGGGGTGACATGTGGTTAGCATGTCGAGTCCCCCGGCCCCGTTTAGCTGGTTCCTCAACTGGAGCCGCTACTTATTGTAGCTACCCAATTGCCTCACGATGCTGAGCGGGCGCCGGTCCCATACTGGCCGAAATAGCATGAGAAAATTTCTTCCCCCATGGAGACTCGAACCAGCGCAAGTCCCGTAGCTGTGCGCCAAGGCTTCCTACCTTAACCGCTCGGCTACGGCGCGGGACCCTCTATAATCAAGAATTAATATTTGTAAGAATAACAATTATATTAACAATAATTCAATGATGGCGGGATATTGTACGTGAAGGTACCTATCAAGGCTTAACATACTAAATTAGTTACAAAAGGATTACGATGACGAATAATCCTGTTAATTATTTCTGAAGTATTTTTCTTCCTTTCAATTTTTTGAGATTTCTTTCATGGTCATTCTCTTTATAATTTACTTCCCTCAAATCAAAGTTAATATTATTCTCCCACCTCATTCTTGGTCTACCATCAGAGCGATTTCCCTCTGGTTTTCCTACAAGAAGCTTCTATGCACGTCTTTCATTCCCCATTCGTGCCACATGTCCTGCCCATCGCAGTCTACGAGACTTAACTGTTCTTATTATATCTGGCTTCCTATAAAGACCATGTAGTTCATTGCTAAGTAGTCTTCTCTATTAACATGTCTGTTCATCTCTATTTGGTCCAAAATATTCCTAAGAATTTTATTCTCAAATACTCGTAATATGTTTTTCTCCTTTAAAGAAAGAGTCCATGTTTGATATCCATATGATATTAATAATAATAATAATAATAATAATAATAATAATAATACTTTATTTATTCTGGCAGAGTTAAGGCTATAAGGCCCTCTCTTCCACTCAACCAGCACAAATACAAATAAATATTCGACAAATATAGATATACACTATACTAATTATAAACAGTTAAAGATACAATAAATGTAGCAATGTAAATGTCATGTACAAACAACATTTTATAGGGTAATAACAATAATGATACGATAATAATAATAATAATAATAAATATAAATATTATACATTATATGGGAAACACCAATTAATATATATATATATCTTACACTGGATAGTAATGAAGTCGAGTTTAGAGCAAATATAGATTTAGATTTCTTTTAAAAGATGCCAATATCCGGCAGCCCCCTATATATCTTGTGGTAGGGAATTCCAGTTGCGAGAAGTGGAGATTGTATATGACATGGAGTGATGTGATGTCCTATGTTGCGGTATATTAAATAAGAGACTATGTTGTGATCTTGTGTTTAAGTTATGGTTTGAGGATATTTATAGAAAAACAAAAGTACTTGTGACATACACTTAACTGTTCTTATTTTATCTGGCTTCCTATAAAGACCATGTAGTTCATTGTTAAGTAGTCTTCTCTATTAACATGTCTGCTCATATTTCTTTGGTGCAAAATTTTTCCTGAGAATTTTATTCTCAAATACTCGTAGTGTTTTTTCCTCCTTTAAAAAAGAGTCCATGTTTCATATCCATATGATATTATACTGACTACTTAAATATGTTCACTAAATAATAAGAGAATAAAAAAAGCTTGAAACCCATAAAAATAATAATAAAAGTTTAATTCATTTTCATTTAACGTTCATGTTCATTTACTCTATAAATCACTAGCCGCCACTGATTGACCTCAATAACCCACTTCACATTGAGGTTTTAATTCGTTTATCCAAGTGACGGAAGTTTCAAGTAATAATTAATTTTGTGAAATCCTCTGAGATCTCTACGGAAATCAACGTTTTATGAACCAAGTGGGCATAGCACTGTCCACACTAGCTCTCCATTTATTAACATGTTTTACCAACTTTTCAACACTGAATGTCCCTACACAATCTGACCACTGCACAGTGTTTACAGGCTGTTCTTAAACTCACTTATTATGTTAAATAATAATAATAATAATAATAATAATAATAATAATAATAATAATATTTTTTATTTAGGAATATACCACAATACAGTGTTTCCCCTTCAACCCAAAGTGATTTGTCGCCAGAGGCTTTGTGGTTTGGAATAAAATACAATATACAGAACGAAGAAAACTATATTTCAAGTTTTGTTACAAAGCATTTTATTATATGGGTCCGAAACCTGGACAGTAAATAGAAAACAAGCCAACAAGCTGTTAGCAGTATAAATGGATTTTTGGAGGCGATCGTCAAGAATTTCAAGAATGGATAAGATCAGAAATAGCAGAATAACGGAAATTCTGCAAGTGAAAAAATTGGAAAAATAGAAGAAAAACGTTTGAAATGACATGGGCACCTCATAAGAATGGAAGAAGAGAATATACCAAAGAAGATCCTCAATTGGAAAACTAATGGAAGAAGTGGAAGAGGCAGGCCTAGAGAACGATGGATGGATGGAGTGAAGAGAAGTTTGAAGCTAGAGGTCTGAGGGAAGAAGGTGCTTTATTATTATTATTATTATTATTATTATTATTATTATTATTATTATTATTTATTATTATGCTTAAACTAAAGTAGTTTACAATACGAATCGCAATCTACAATCCTTTGCCCGGGCCCTTGAGAGGCAAAGATTGATCCATCTTTCATGTGCTGTTTTCTTGATATATACAGAGAGATTCAGAAATATGGCTATATGTTTGATTGCATTTTGTGACGAAAACATTATTATTAAAGGAAATATGATGTTATCATTGGAAAGTGAATCCTTCAAATTACAACAATAGAACAAAACAAATCACTGCTCACGTACAGCTTAACGGGTTGATTTTTGTGGGCTAGCGTCGAACGCCTCCACAATTCTCTTCGTTGTTTCTGCATCCGTGCTAATGCTAGGCCTTCCAGGAGGTTTGATTTTCTGCATCCTTTCCGTTTCCTGCAGTCGTTTTCTCCACTCCCCATAGTCGACGGCTGCAATGCTACGTTAAACTCACGTCTTGCCCGTCTTGCAGCCTCACGATCATTAGCATACGTTATTGCCCATGCAGCAATTGTAATTTTCTGTTGCATATTCAACACGATTTAGACTAATGACGTAAGTTCTACACTGTTTTGTTTTATTCCATTGTTGTAATTTGAATAATTGGCTTTTCCAACGGTAATTTCATATTTCCTGTAACGGTAATATTTTCATCACACAACGATATCAAACGTATAGCTATATTTTTTATTCACCCTGTACACTAATAATTTAGAAAGTTGTATCTAAATCCTAACGATGTCATAATCATGAGAGCAAGAAAGGGAAGGGAGTTAATTTGACAGAGAAATCGTATAACATAGTCACTAGTAGCCTATTAGAGCAAGTTGAACAGCAAACAAACACGTTTTAACTAAAAGATCTTTAATGTATAAATAGCTAGTCAAATATTGAATAAAGAAAATGATTACAAATAAACTGAACATGAACAGTCTTTGACCAATATGTAAATTAAAGAAAAAAATATTATCAATAGAAATTAACCAATTCGGTCGTCAACAAATCCAACGTTCTGGAATTACAAATACAGTAATAATGATCAACCATACGTACATTCATACAACAGTCCAACCGAGGGCTAGGGTCCACACCCAGGACACCCTACCCCGGCTTTCAGGACCAACCAACCAAAGTAGAGCAGCTCTGCTCGAGGTTCAAACGACGACGACGACTCTTTTTCCTGCTTCGTGCTTGAGAGTTCCTGGGGAGGGGAAGTTGCGTCGCGCAATATGCACGGCGCAGAGGAGAGGGAAAGTAGGAGGGTGGATAGAGAGGGTAGGAATGACACTGTTCCAGAATCTAGACGCAAGGTGTCGGAAGACATGACGTAGAGCGGCAGACAAAAAATGTACTTTCGGTACAAAAACCACAATAACAGTAATAATAATATTAATAATAATAATAATAATAATACATTTTATTTAGCAGGTTTCGCAACATCTTCCTGTTCCAATTAATCTACTGTCATTCTCCTCCACCTCTCTCTGTCATTCCAATCTCCATCGTTCAATAATTTTTACCTCATGCTGCTTATAACACCATCAATCTATGCTATTTTGGTCGCAGTATTTTTTCTACCAAATGGCACCCATTCTAGTATTCTTCTTGGGAATCTATCTTCTCTCATTCTTTTTACATGACCGTGCCATTTTTTATGAAATTCACAATTGAAGTTTAAACATTCATATTTTGTTTAATTACATTGTTTCTTATTTAATCTCTTCTGTAAATTCCAGATGAACGCCTCCAAAAGTAGATTTCTGCAAAATTTAATTAACTTATTGTATATATTTTATTTCCATTTCTGCACCGTATGACATTGCACTTCTTTTTGTATTTAAAATGTTTGTTTTTGTTTCAGAACTTATATTCTAATTCCATAAAACACCATTTAATTTTGATAGTAATATTAATTTGTAAATAATAATAGACATTGAACCACACTATATTGTGAATAAGTACTGGAACGCTGTGTGATATACAAGTTACAGTATATAACAGCAGATGTCGCTAGCAGCAGTGAAAACAAAAGCTGCAGAAATCTGTTGAAAACAATAGACTGGATGTGCACTCACAAAAGACAAGGTGTTATACTCTCTGCTGGTGACGTCACTACTCTTACTAATGTATTCGTTACAATTGTCTGTATCAGATTTATTTTTAGTGTAATTATTTCTAATTAGTTAGTCATAGCTGTAACGTGTTTTAATTAACATAAATTCTTACATCATGGGTGTATGGTCTTTTCTTTATATTAGCTTCCCGTTGCCTTCCACACCGGTGAAGGATGATGATGATGATGGCCATATGATTCGGGGACCGTTTGGGCCTTGAAGTTTTCCTGAAATTTGTCTTTACAAGTGAGGAAAAAACCCTCACCTAGAAAAAACTGCCCCGACCGGGGATCGAACCCGAGCCCTCTGCGTGACCACAGCGGTGGACTATTTAAATATAGTTATTATAAAATATTTATATAGTTAATGTAAACGCCGATGTTTGAAAACAAATGAGTAACGTTTGTTATGCTTTATTTGTTCATCACTGCAACCAGACCATATTACTTATTGCCAAAGGATCGCAATATTGTAAAAATGCATCATAGTGGAGAAAAAATGAAACACATCAAACTGTTTAAAACCAACACTATATGTTATTAATTAATTTCTAATGTCTTATGATGTAAATTATATTTTTCTGGAACGTAAATTCCTGGGAAATAATACGTTTAAGAAAGTGCAAACAGTGGATTCTTTATATTGTGTGTATAATCAATTTACTATGAATGTTTTTCTATTACATCCCGCAAGCAGTATCTGTTTATATTCGTGCATTATATATACAATCTGGTAGCCGTATTACTTGTAGAGTCTCTCACGCAAAATAATGCTCTGGCCTATTCAGAATGTTAAAAGGAGGAGCTCTCCTTAATATGATAAACTTATTTGATAAATTCCAGGTGAAACACGATATGATTGGTTGTAAATCAAAATTCATTGAAACACGATTGGTCATTGACTCCCATTTATGACATCAGTTAAATAATCAATATATATAGATACTTAGGCAACGCCTTATATGTATACCGCGTAGGTGGTCTAGCGTTAAGTTCTTTTCCCCTGCCCCCGATAGTCGCGCTTTAAAACCGTCTGGATTCAATTAATTTTTAGGATGGAAAAATCCAAGGGCCAAGTCCCCTAGGAGGGATTTTAAGCCGTTGATTCCGTGTCTGGGTCTCATAAGAGATTCTCAAACCTGAATAAGAATTTCTGAGCTAAATGTAATAGTTTTCCCCATCCGAGTAATAAATTAACTGCCTACTAGATGTCTCTTTGAGCTGAAGAGCAATTCACTTGTATCTAGCTGATATCTGTAACTAAATTAGCTATGTCAAGTTACTCCCTTAAGCGAGCACCCTCATCTGAGGTCGGTATAGGCAGACACATGGAGAGAGGGAGAGATATATATGTGTAATCTGTGTTGTGATTAATTTATTACCTCGAGGGGGCATCTAAGCGCTTTGTATTGTGCTACAATTGTAGAATTCTTTATCTACTGTTATAGCTGGAGTCCGGATGTTAGGCACTTAAAAAATTTAAAATAGGCAGGCAAAAAGGCACTAAAATCATTAATATAGGCACTAAAAATTCACAATAGGCTCTTACAAAAAATGGACAACAACATAACTTTTTGCAGCCTTATGTTAAGAATATAAACATATGTTATCAATAGCATGCCAAGATATCAGAGATGCGATTGGAATTTGTTTTGCCTTTTTACAAAGAGCAGAACCCTCTTTGTCACTCGCAATGTTTGTATTGAAAAGAAGCAAAGATCTTTTCTCCAAGTCTTAGAGCCGGAACATAATACTGTGGGACATAGCATAGGGCTATTTCGCTTAACGGGAATGCATGAGGTGGAAAAATACAATATTTACCTAACGGGAGTGGATTGAGGGGGAACCATCTACCTGCTAGGTATTACCACCCTTATCCTAAAATATTCTAAGGGAATTTATAAAAAGAACACTTCAAAAACTTCTATGGAATGATTTGTGCCATGAAGTTTGTCCATTTCAATTGATTTCATTGAAACACAGAGTTAATTTCGAGAAAAATTTACAATATAGGCATTTATAGGCATTATAAGATGAAATAGGCATTTATAGGCAAAATTAACTTCATGGGAAACAACTCTAGGGTCATTGGTATGAACTTATATGAAGTCACTATTACATATCTATTATAAATAACTATAGGCATTTTCCCAAACATCCGGTCTCTAGTTATAACAATCAATGATGCTTTAGTTAGTAGTTACTAGGCAGCAAAAACACGTTATCAAAACATAAAATATAGGTTCAACAAAACGTAAAATACACTTAAATGATGATTTCGTATAACTACATAAATCAATTTTCCTTGACCTTTCTGGAAGTATATTAACCCATTCGCCTCAGAAGACGAGATACACTCGCTTAACTCTATCTGTTATAACTTATGCTTTGCAATTGTTGTATATCCCTTGACAGGGTGATATTTTGTTAACACTTATGAATAGTAGAGGGATTTATTTTGGCTTTCACCCTTATTAAGACCGCAAGTACCGTTATATTTTGTTCGTTTTGAATGTCTGAAAATATACAATATAATTTACGATGAATTAAATACAGTTTCTGGGGAAATGCATTGAGCATTTATATCTGAAGTGAATGGGTTAATAGTTGCATCTTGGACTGCTTTTAAATGTTTTCCCTGATAAAATATTTGTTGGAAATATTTGCATTCATTACAAACAACTGACTGACGTTAGCAGTCTGGCCAATATATATACTCTAAATGCCGAAAGTAATTTAGTTGAGACTACAGCAGGCCGTGACACCAATCATGTATAAAATGGCGGCAAGTATGAATGATGGTAAACAAATCGAAGAAGCGTGGGAAGTGGATGTGCTTCTTTAATGCCAGAGAAATCTATATCAACATATATGAAAAACATATGTGACAGGGGCCTGCTGTCAAGCCTAGAACTATCCCGGCCCACAGCGGGGGCATGTGCCGCTGTTGGCGTGGCGGTGGAAGACTAGGGGCTCGTGCCCCCCTATCTCCTGGTTCATTGAACCTGAGACCATCTGTGGGGGCACCATGGGAGATGAGCTCCCTGGATGCCTACATTGCTCAGTGGGCTGCCTCACAGCAGCTACACGACTAGGCCTAGTCTTGCGAACGGGGTGGATGGGACAATACCGGGCGTAATGCTGGGAATTACCACCAGGTCAATAAGCTCGGGAAAGGAGGAAGCGCGGTCTTTTGGGTCGGGGACTTAGCGCCGACTCTGGAACCGAGTGACCCAAGGACAATCTGTGAGGTCGTCAGGAGTTGAGCGACCTGACGTACTAATGCTCAGGCTGGACCCACTTCAGCAACCAAACACGTCCCCAGCTGGTGCACTGGGGGAAAGGTCGGTGGATCTGGCAGAGAGTCCTCCCGGTCAAGTCCAAGGGACTCGTGAACCATTAGTGGGGTAGGCAAGAGTTGAGCGCCTTGTCTTACTAGTTGCTCATCTGTTGGAGCTTGCGAGCTCCGTGCTGGCCCACAACAGCTGCAGAAGGCGTCCCTGGGGGCACACCAGGGCTCGGCTCGGACAAGTCCAGAGGGGAGCTACTGTACTGGTTCCTGGCTCGGCCTACGGGCCCGTCGACAAACTGTGGGGTCGCCAGGAGATGAGCACCTGGATGTACTAAAAGTCTCACACTGTTGGGCTTGTAGCCCTAGCCGGTCTCACAACGGCTGCAGGACACGTCCCTGGAGGCAGAATAGGGGAATGGTCGGTGGATCTGCGACAGCAGTCCTCCCGGCTAGGCTCATGGAGCCCGTGGACCAACTGTGGGGTCGTCAGGATTGAGCGACCTGATGTGCTATGTAGCTCAGCAATTCCCAGAACTGCAAACTCCAACACTCTCTCCCTGGGGTGTTGGTTTAAGGACCGTGAACTTGAACGTGGACGTGAACATAGAATAGGGAGGACTAGAACTAGGACTTGGGAGTATGGTCATGACGACCGAGGTATCCCAAGGGGTGGATGGTTGGGCCTAGATATATGAAAAAAAAACATTTAATTCAGAAAGTGGATGGATGAGAAGAATTGTAGTGTGAGTGAAAAAAGTATGGTTGCTTATTCCGTGCTCAGGAGTGAAAGTTCAATTCCCTAAATTTCGGGGTTGCAAAACGATAGAACTCACTATCTTGCAAAAAAAAACATAATATAACGACATAAAATTGTATGGAAAATATTAAAAGAAAAACAAATTTGTGTAACGGAACCTGTATGCCTATATATGAGCGAATGTGGTGCGGAGGATATCTACCCTTTGTCTTTTCCAGAATTGACTAAATAAAAGCATTATCAGTATTATTGTTAGTATTACATTTGTTACTATTGGCTGACACCAAGCAGATACTAAAGGACAACACGCACACACTGTTGAGTAACACTAAGAAAGTAGGACTGGAAGTAAATATCAATGAAACTAAATATATGGTCACACGTAGAAATGCATTATATAATGGAAATGGACAGCTAATTACAAATGAGGGAAATTTTGAGGAAGTGGCTGAATTCAAATACCTAGGAACAATAATCACAAATAGGAATGAGATGCACAAAGAAATTAAACATAGGCTCAATTCTGGAAATGCGTGCTATTATGCATTGCAGAGACTCTTGATGTCCCAACTCCTTTCAAAAAACGTTAAACTGAAAATATATAAAACTATTATTCTACCAGTTATATTATATGGATGCGAAACATGGACTCTTACTTTAAGGGAGGAAATGAGATTACGAGTTTTTGAGAATACAATTCTTAGGACAATTTTTGGACCAAAGAGAGATGAACAGACAGGTGAATGGAGAAGACTACATAACAATGAACTGCAAGGTCTTCATAGGTAGCCAGATATAATAAGTACAGTTAAGTCTCGTAGACTGCGATGGGCAGGACATGTTGCACGTATGGGGAATGAAGAGACGTGCATGGAAGCTTTTTATAGGGAAGCCAGAGGGAAAACGCCCAGTTGGTAGACCAAGAATGAGATGGGAGAACAACATTAACTATGACTTGAGGGAAGTAGATTATACAGGGAATGATTGGAAAGCATTAGCTCAGGATAGGGGTGTATGGAGAGCTTATGTCCGCGCGGCCATGAACCTACGGGTTCGATAGTGCCAGTGAGTAAGTAAGAGTAATTACATTTTTCATTTATATGTACCAGCCACATGGGCTAGTGGTCAGCGTTTCTGACTACTGTTTATGAGGTTTCGGGTTCGATTCCCAGTCAAACCATAGGAATTTTTCCTTAAAGGGAATTATTCCAGTGGTTGACAATAATCTGGAATTTTGGTTAAGTTTAGGTTAAGAACTCTCCAGGCGCTTCATTTTCATGTATCACCCATCATATCATCGGGGTAATGCAACTCCGTCTTCTAGGTGCCGCAAATTCCGAAGTGGGTTACAATTACGCCAATGTCAGGAGAGAAACCAGAAATGTCGAAATGACAATCTGGGGCATTGAATAAAAAATAGTATTTATAAACATAAAAAATTTATTAGATGTTACACATTATATGTGTTTCAATAGAAACAAAACATTTATAATTTCATTATGAACCATCCTTCATTTCATTATTACGTGTACTTCAATATTAATTTGTGAAATGTGTTTACTCAAATAATATAGATTAACTTAAAAATATTTCATCTTGTTTTCTGTCTTCCTAACACAATAGATTACTAAAATAATTAATATAATTGAATAATTTAATCAACAAATTATTACTTACAATATTTACATACCCTATATTAAAAACACTAATTCACCGAGTTACAAGTTAGAAGGGTACATAATGAAAGTAGCTAGAATTTAAATCAGTTGATTTGTTAAATTTTCTCTGAATTTTTTGTTAACCAGCAAAGAATTACAATAATCATGTTGGCTTTAAAATACATATTTCTGTATGTTACGTAATATAATTTCATCTCAACTGCATGGGTAAGAATCTATTATACACTATCTAATACCCGGCGTGCGCTGCTACGCATAAATATGATGTGTTTTAGTTGAATAAGTAAAAGGAAAAATAAATATAAATTTATATCTTTATTATTTTTAGATATCCCGTGCTGATTAACCGGCGTTGCCCGGAAATCTACACATTCCGATGTACTCGACATAAATAAGCTGACATACAAAATTCGTTATTTTGAGTTATCCTTAAAAGAATACCCGCCGTGCGCTGTTTGCCCGGGTATCTTCTTATCCCGATCTCCTTGGCATCAATGAAACACAAAAATGGCTATTGTGTTATATCTGTAAAAGATAAACATATGCTGTCGCGGAATTTTTTGTAGAGGTTTTCGATATATTCAATTCTGTATACATTAATTTTGTATTTGTTATGGTTTAGGCAGCGTAAGCCACTTGAGGATAAAGAAAGGGACTTTCTCACGTTTTTCACTACAAAGGGTGCTTTTAAGGGTGTAGGAGTTGAGTATCTCAACTCTCTTATAGCACATGTTCATCCTGGGAATCTCCTGAACAGTTGGCAAAAAACATCATCATGATCTAATCAACCGGTATGGCCGCGCGTAAAGTACTAACAAACAAACAAACCAACAAACAAACAAACATTCATTTTTATATATTAGAAGATATGATGCGACTAGAAAGAAAGGCGTATAAATGATTTTTCGCAAAAAAAACGGGTATGATGCATAATTGAATAGTTGCCCGAAAAGAGATCCAATCCACAAACTACAAATTGTAAGGAAACCGAAAAAAAAAATAAAAAAATATACAAAAAAGCACATAACGTTCATTTCCATGCTATTACCTTTATTATATCATCATCATCATCATCATCATCATAGTACATTCACGAATTTAGGCCATTTGTTGACCTGTTTCGGCCTCAAGAGAAACACCATCCAGAAGTCTTTTGAGTGGACGTCCTGGTCTTCTTCTTCCTGCAGTTTCGTGTTGAGACTTGAAAGTAGTTTTGAAGTTCCTTAGGACAGGTTACTGGCCCGACGCTAAGTAGTCCAGTGGTAGGGCTGCTACCTTTTAGTCTCTGGACAGACATTAGGATACCGCATTTACTCAGTACCTGATGGAACGGTTATACCGCCGTGACTCGGTCCTCAGAGCCTCGTTTGTGAAAACAGGTTGTACCACGAGAAGGTGAGGATGAGAATTGGGTAGGAGAGGTTATACACACGTCACTACCCCTTACAATTTTAATCTCTCGTCCTATTGAATCATATACAGCCAATTTGAATGCAAAATAACATTGCAAGAACTAAATATTAACAATTTAATACAGAATTGAGTGCGAAAGTGATCTATCTCTATAGAGTGGAAACGCCGGGTAATCAGCACGGGGTATCTAAAAATATAAATTTATAATTATATTTCCTTTTACGTATTCAACTAAACATAAAAGCACATTAATTTTCATTTATTTAGGCGCAGCAGCGCACGTCGGTTATTAGGCCTACTTTATAAATATAACTGTAGTTAATGGAGTCAGGCGTAACTTTGCTGAAATTAATTATATATAAAAATAATTTACTTTAGTAGTAATTCCTCTAAAAGAGTCATGAAACAATCTGGGATGCAAATATATTCAATTAAAAACAGAGGTATCAGTAAAAGTTATGAAACAAAACAAGAAACATACTCGAATTGATTTCGATATATGTGTTTCGTCCTTGAACAGGACATCATCAGGGCGACCACTATAGAGCGGAATTTGTTCCACAATGCCAATGACTTACCGGTTCTCGAACTGATCTTGACTGTATTAGAGCAAACTGGAGAGGATGGGATGGGACGTATCATATATCTGCAAACCTATCGGTCGATTCGTCTGTAATTTAAACATTAGGAATCAATATTAGGTAAAATTGGATTCCTCGGAAGTTGGAATTAAAAAAAAAGGAAATATGAATAGGGTGGCAATAGACATTACGAGGGCAATTATTGATCCTAATTTATTGGGGATTGATCGTAGAATTGCGTAGGCAAATAAAAAGTATCATTCTGGTTGAATTTAGCTACAAAATACAATAAAATAAACTTAGGTTATGCATTGCTTATAACATAATTAAACGTTCTAAGTAAAATATTGCCCTATCGCATGCACATTTATTTAATTTTGAGTGGTATTTCATTTCACTAAGATGTGGTACACGCAATATCAACTAACGACGTACTCTACAGTAACTTCACTTCTTTACTAAATAGAAACATTGTTTACTGCGTCTTTATTTCTACATGACAGAGCTCCCTTCATAAGTCGGTAGGTATGCAGTAATGTGATACATCCCATCTAACCCCCTCGCTAGCTTCTCATATTATATCAATACAAGTAACCCTTTGACACAGTAAAATTGATTCCACAATGGTATCAGTACAAGTAATCTTTTAACATTGTGGTAGGAATTGATTTATCTGCTGATCACATTAATGATCAGTGTTTTTACTTTGACGTGATTACTCTGATGATGTCATGTTCAAGGACAGTTTGAAACAATTGAGGAGAAGGAATTAAAGTGGTTAGGACATGTTTTAAGAATGGAAGATGAGCGGTGACCAAATCAACTATATCAATGGCATCCGACCAGAAGGAGGAAGAGAGGGAGACCGAAGTTAACATGGAAAGAAAACACGAATACATTAATGCAAGCAAGAGGGCTAAGCATTGAAGATGCCCAAGATCGTATAGGCTCTGGAGGTTTGGCACGGGAAGACGGCAGCAGCTGTAAAAACCCGAAGATGGATAGATGTCCTCTTCAAGGACGAAACACACGTCGGAATCAATTTGGGCTATGTTTCTCCTTTTGTTTTTATTTTCGTGTCATTGGTGTGTGGTTTTTATTGAACAGATTTGCATTCCAGATACATTGCTGAATATTGTACTGGAATTACGACAAAGGTAATTTTTTATTGTTCTAATATAACTATATTTTTATAATGTTCTTGAAACTGGTTGAAGTTAAAAATATTTTTACGTTGTTACAGACACATAGAAATGGTTTTAGGTCTCTGGAAAATATGAGTTCTTTACTTGAAGAAGATATGGTACACTGTGTTGGAGCCATATCTAAAATTTTCTTTCCAAAAGAAGGGGAATATATTAATGACAATTCCGCCTGAGTATAATCTAACTGGCCATCGCATTCAGCAAACCAACTTGAGAACAAAACGACACATTCAGAACGAATCAAAGCATATGTTCATATGGTATAAATTTGTTAGGATTTGAAATGGTCTAGAGACGAACTTTTTCAACAAACATCCTATTCTTTACACACATTACAATGCGATTTTCAACTTGACTTCAAAAACAACATTTAAAAGACATTCAAAGCAAAATTTTGAAACATATTCATTCAATATCAGCGTGGACAATTACAGTTGATGATATTAACAGCAGATGCAGACATGAAACTGAAACATTTGATGCATTTATATTTATTATCAAGGAAGAAAAGTAAAAGGTATAAATAAACACTAATGACAGATTGATGTCAAATCTATCTTTTCAGAGAGCAAAGGTAATGATAATAATATTAGATATAACATCAAATATAAACCCTGTTTATGAATTTTTAAATGAAATTTTCTTTACGAAATTCAATTGTAATTTATCGAGATACGAAGTAAGTACCTAAAAATCTTAACGTGGCCATCAGATGGATGTGGTAATTTGAAAAAAGTACCAGTTTACAGTGATGCACTGAAAATAATATGTTCAAAACAAATATATAAGACAACAGTAGAAACATCTGATAGAAATGTAAATTTCACATAGCTGGTGTTCACAATCCACCGTATTCAATATTTTCAATGGTGGTAATCTAAGAGTGGTGGTATTGATTATACATTAATATCAATAATTGCAAATAAATTAGACATTGAAACAAGAAATATAACAGAAAGGGGTTGATTCACCAAGAAATAGGATTATATTAGGGCATCCATTTGGTTATTCTAGTACAAACACAATAAACTATATGCCAAGGTACTATACTGAAGTATATACTTGGATTGTGCCTCGTTCTGCATCCACATCCTCATTGGTCAACACATAACAAAAGTTTTCAAATTTGAAACGTGGATATTGATTATATCAAGTCTCATTTTTATATCAACAACGATGAAGTGTATCAATACATCCAAGAAAACTGATATTTTAAATGTATTTTTATATCTTTGGGTGTGTTTCTGAACATTCCTATTGATGTACATATCAAAGAAAAACAATCGGTTAGAATAATTTTCATAACATGGGTACTAACATCAGTTGCTCTAACTCTTATTTTTCAAACTTTTATGACAAGCTATTTTTACAGATCCTGGAAAAATGCATCAAATAAATACTTTTGATGAATTGGAACAATCGAATTTACTTTTAGCATTAACACCAAAATCGTTTTATCAGAAAACAATATAATGATATACACAAACAAACCAAAAGTTTTGAAGTATCATAACGATTGTCAACTGTTACATGCTTGTTTTCGTAATTTCAAGTGTGGCAGCGTTAACAACTGAAGAACGGTTTTTGTACGTTTCACAGTTATATTTCCCTGAGGATTCTACTTCAGTATTCCATAAGTTTACAGAGGAAGGTGTAAGTTTACATAGAACATTGAATATGTACGCCAGGAATCCATTTGTTGAAGCGGGTTAACAGGCAACAAATAGTTTAGTGGAAGCTGGAATTGTGGATAAAATTGTTGAAATATTTTTAGATCCATCTGGTTGGATACGTGGAAAGAGATTGGAAAAAACTTCTATATATACTTATGTACCTCTGTCTATGTTCCACATGACCGTCGCCATTTGGTATCTTGTTATTGGGTATTTATTTAGTATTGCTGCTTTTATTATAGAGTTAGTTTTTCTAAACAATTATTCTGTTATCTGTAAGGTGTGGTATAATTTGTAATGCTTAACTTAACTTAATTTGCTTAATTGCTGGATTAATTTTTATATAATTGAAATTCGACCATACAATACATATTGAGATGTGGTGTTTGCGTAATTCTTTTAACTGAGAACGTTAAATATTATCTAGTGGAATGTTAAATGAAGAGATATATTGCATAGAGGTGCAAGTAATTTTTCCATCATTTTCAGGAAAACAGAGTTTTATTGGTCTGTTTTTATAAAAATAATCAAGTTAGCTTAGTATTGATAATGATGGCGATGTTTATTATCTTAAGTGATTATGTTAATTGTAGATGGATCTGAAGTACTGTATGCAGTTTCTTCTTTACAACTAGGTACGAGGGCGGATCGGAAAGTAACGCACAATATTTTTTTTCTGCCTTGGTATTGCAGCTAGAATGTTGAAATTTCACAGAGATATAGTTTGAAGTTTTCTCTACAGATGGTATTTTTTTCTCAGGTGCACCTCCTGCGAGAGAAGCTTGAAACTATGCAACAAAGATGGCGCGATTGCTACAGTCGTCCACCGTGAGGAACAGAGAATGTGTTGTTCGATTTTTGTGGGCCAAAGGGCATAAACCCAGTGGAATTCACAGGGACATGCGTGGCGTGTATGGGGATGATGTATGGACCGTAGCAATGTCTCCAGGTGGTGCACTTCTTCCAAGAGGGAACGCGTGAACCTTAGTGATTCGCCACGTGATTCCTGGCCGGCAAACGCTTTGAGACAGATGTGGAAGTGAAATCAGCAGTGCGGAGATAGCTACACTCCAACCAAAACGGACTTATACGAACAGGGCATATTGAAAACTGGTAACACGATGGGAAAAATGTGTGAGAATGTTGGTGACTATGTCGAAAAGTAGGTAAAAGAATGTAAGTTTCATTTGTGATTTTTTCCTTTTTTTTTTACTATTAAACTTTTTAAAAAAAAATTATTTGTGCGTTACATTTCGATCCGTCCTGTGGACGACTGATTAGCATGCGCGCCATCTCTGTTGCATAGTTCAAGCTTCTCTCGCAAGAGGTGCACCTGAGAAAAAATACCATCTGTAGTGAAAACTTCAAAACTATTCTCTGTGAAATTTCAACATTCTAGCTGCAATACCAAGGCAGAAAAAATTATGTCCGTTACTTTCCGACCCGACCCTCGTACTTTTATCTTTTTTTCTAAAAAAAACTGATACACCACTGTCTTTTACATCCGTTTTGTATAAAATGTACCTTAAAAGTTTTGCTGTTTTCCTATTATATTCGTAATTCGCGAATCCGGATATGATTTAAACTTTTAATTTAGAAAACTTATGTATTTTATTTTTTCTTTCGTATGTGCTATGTCCGTACATAATGATTTCACTAGGTCTGATGTCAGGAGATTATTTCATGTAATGAGTAAATTGCACGTAAATTTTACATTTCTATCTGAAATAGTTCCTGCATAATGAAACTGTTCAAATATTATGATTGTTTCGAGTTTATTTATATAAAACTAATTCAGATTGATAATATTTTAAAATTTCTCAACATCAATGTTGTTGTTTTTGTTGTCTAATGTGTTGAATGTGTCTAATGGCTCAACGAGTAGGGTGTGCGTTGTAGGCAAACAGTTTTCGGACACATTTGAATTCCAGAATGGTTGATTGAAGGGAGACGATTGCAATATCTCCTATACTATTAATTTTGTACTAGAGCATGCCATTAAATTCTTTAGAGAATGAGGAAGGCTTACAACTGAATGGTATTAATAAGCTGTTAGTTTATGCTGATGATGTAGTATTACTGGCCGATAGCAAGGAGATACTAAAGGCCAACATGCACACACTATTGAGTAACACTAAGAAATTGGGACTGGAAGTAAATATCAGTAAAACTAAATATATGGTCACACGTAGAAAATACATTATATAATGGAAATGGACAGCTAATGACAAATGAGGGAAATTTTGAGGAAGTGGCTGAATTCAAATACCTAGGAACAAATAATCACAAATAGGATGAGATGCACAAAGAAATTAACATAGGCTCAATTCTGGAACTGCATGCTATTATGCATTGCAGAGACTTTTGATGTCCCACTCCTTTCAAAAAACGGTTAAGCTGAAAATATATAAAACTATTATTCACCAGTTATATTATGATGGTGTGAACTGGACTTACTTTATTATTATTTATTATTTATATTATTATTATTATATATTATTATTTATTTAGCCTGGTGGAGTTAAGGCATGTGGCCTTCTCTTCCACTCACCAGAACAAGCATATGTTGCATATGAATACAAAAAAAATATACATAATAGTCCATATAAAAACAGGACAAACATATGTTACACATGAATACAAAAACAATTACAATAGTAGTCATATTAGACAGGACAAACATGTTACATATGAATACAAAAAAAGTTACAATAATAGTTATTGAACAATTCATTATCTGTCATATGAATAATAATGAAATTAATGTCTAATAATAGAATGAAACTAAATACAATAAAATTAAATTAATGATGATACAATGAATAAAAAAGGAATAACAGCTCGAATCTACTATGTATAAAAAAGAAGAGAAAAAAACACTACAATGAATTAATCTACGCTTTTTATACAAGGCATTAGGTAATATATTAACAATCCTAAGTCTATTTTTATTAAATAATGCAAAAACGTATCTTATTAATCTTAAAAAGTATTTAGTGAGTTGTGTTTCTGTTAGTGATTTTATTTCATTTATTTCTGAAAGGATGGTAAAGTTTGGCAGCTCTGACATAGGGTGGAAGTGAATTCCATGTTCTAGCAAGAGAAAACGTAAAAGATTTCGAATAATAGGTAGTATGATGAGGAGGGATATAAAGGACACTGTGCTCAAGGGATCGGGTATCTAAGTTATGTGTATCAGAGCGTTTAGTGAAGCGGTGTGATAAATAATAAGGTAAAGATGTGTGTAATATGTTATAGAGTAGGCATAGGGATGGATGGTTCTACGATCTTGAAGACGAAGCCATGACAATTGTTCCAGGGATGGTGTAACGTGATCAATCTACGTATACCACAAATAAAACGTATGCAAGAATTGTGAACACGTTGAAGTCTTTGGTAAGAACAGTATTTAGGTCAGTAAAAAGAGTTATCACAATAATCAAAATGGGGGCATTGCGAGTGTTTCTACTAGCATTTTTCTTAGAAGAAAACGGTAAACAATTTCTTATACGATTTAATGAGTGTATTATTGAGAAGATAGTTTTGCAAATGTTATTTATTTGTTTATTCCAAATTAAATGTTTATCCATAAACACTCCTAGATTTTTTACTGTCTCACTATAAGGGATCTGAACCCTATTAAGTGACACATGTAATACTGCATTTGTGTTAATTGAGGATAATAGTCTCTGATGGCCCATAATGATTGCTTGGTCTTTCTAGGATTTAATTCAAGTCCATATTTCTCTGTCCACGCCGTTAGCGAGTTCAAGGTCCTCGTTAATTTTGGTTTACCGCGTCATTTAAAGAAATTTGTCTGAGTGAAGGTAGATCTGCATGTCGTCCGCAAATAAATGATGTTTGCAATGTTTTAGGGAGTCAGATATGTCGTTTTATATAGATTGAAAAAAGCAATGGGCCGAGCACCGAGCCCTGTGGAACTCCGCTTTACGGTAGGTCCAAGAAGAGCGTAATGTAGAATTTCCTACAACATATTGCTGGCGCTCACGAAGGTAGGAGTTGAACCATTGCGTGACACGGTCAGAAAGTGAGAGGTTTTTTAGTTTAAGCAACAATAAGTCCAAGTCTACCGTGTCAAATGCTTTACTAAAGTCAAGTAGTGTAAGAATAGTAAGTTTTCGATTATCAGATGCTTCGCGTATGTCTTCACATATATTTAGTAGAGCAGTATTTGTATTGTGTCCTGTCCTAAAGCCTGATTGGTATGATCTAAAAGTTCGTGTTCAGTTAGGTAGTCAGTCAGTTGTTTGTGGACTAATCGTTTCCAAAGCTTTTGAAAGGGTAGGTAAAATACTAATGGGTCGAAAATCGTTAGGAGTTAGGGAGTTTTTTACTTTCGGGAGTGGGCGTACAATTGCTTGCTTCCCTAATGTGGGATATATAGAGGTTTGTAGTGAGGAGTTGAAACATGAGTTATGGTAGGTAGTATAACGTCGATTATTTTGTTAAGTAGAGTGATATTTATACGGTCAGTACCTTCTGCTTTGTTTTTATTCGTTTGAGAGCTTTCTTTATGTCATTTTCTGTAAGATATGAAAAATGGAAATGTTCTCTGTCTGGTGGATTGTCCAATAATAGTTCACTTGTTGTATGTGTTTTGTCTTTAGGAGTAAAGAATGTGCTTGTAAAATGGTTATTAAGTGTGTTCAGAGAAACAGGTAGTTTTTCTACCTGTGTGTCTTTCCTTCCTACACCCATTTTATTTCAGATTTTTCCAAATATCTGGGTTATTGTTAATAGGTTCAGTAAGGTGTATAGATGTCTAAGTTTGGCGTTTCTGATAGTTTGTGTAGTCTTGTTTCGTAACCGTTTATAGTGATTAAGATTTATATCAGTTTTGTCGACTCTATATTTCGATATGCTGCGTCTCTTTCAGTCATCAAGTCACGAATGTTAGCAGACATCCAGGGAGCAGGGTGTCGTTTCACTAGTTTAGTTTTTAGTGGAGCGTGTCCTGTCATATAGTTGTAATATAAGGTTATTTAATGCCTCAACTTTTTCGTCAACAGAATGCAAAGTCCATATAGTATGCCAGGGTAATTTTATAGCGTCTTCAAGTAGAGCTGCATTGTTTATATGTTTTAGGTCTCTATATGTGATAGTCTTACGAGCTAGTTTAGGGAGGAAAAGAGATTACGAGTATTTGAGAATAAAGTTCTTAGGAAAATTTTTGGACCAAAGAGAGATAACAGACAGGTGAATGGAGAAGACTACATAACAATGAACTATATGGTCTTTATAGGAAGCCAGATATAATAAGAACAGTTAAGTCCCGTAGACTGCAATGGCAGGACATGTTGCGCGTATGGGGAATGAAAGACGTGCATGGAAACTTCTTGTAGGAAAGCCAGAAGGAAAACGCCCAATTGGTAGACCAAGAATGAGGTGGGGAGAACAACATTAACTATTATTTGAGGGAAGTAGATATACAGGGAATGATTGGAAAGCATTAGCTCAGGATAGGGATTATGGAGAGCTTATGTCCGTGCGGCCATGAACCTACGGGTTCGATTAGTGCCAGTGAGTAAGTAAGAAAGTAATGTGTTGCATCTAACACTAAAGCCATTAGCAGTCTTGCTCTCCAATACTTTGAGGTCTTAGAATCTTCATAATATTTATAATTATATTGTGAAAGAAAAATTAATGTCAACCAGGAATCGAACCGTGGACCTCTAGTTTTCCAGACTAGTGTGCAGCTCACTACACCATTCCAGACCTGGCACAAACGGTTCGATTCCTGGTTCAGACATTAATTTTTCTTTTCACAATATCATTGTAATATTATAATATGATCCATTATTGGAACTGTGTTAATAACAGTATTGGAAAATGTTAAACAACATCGATTACTGCTTATAAAAGTGGTGGTGTAAAATTCTCAAATATAGATACTTCTAAACGAAGCTGGCCGTTGGCGATGGTAGTGACACCTACCTGACAGCGAACGAAACGAGAATTATAGATTTGTATATGTGGAAGCAATTGTTAATGTTTGGTGCCAGGTCTGGAATGGTGTAGTGGGCTGCACACTAGTCTGGAGACTAGAGGTCTACAGTTCGATTCCTGGTTCAGACATTAATTTTCTTTTCACAATATTGATTGTCTCATCATCATCTGCATTCATGGGTTAGGTCTGTTGACCCGTTCCGACTTCAGCCCCTCTCTTTCTAGGTCTGCCCACATCTGGGTGCCTTTAGGTTTGTATTTTGTTATTTGTTTTGGATATCTATCTTCATTCATTCTGTCTATGTGTTGCTTTCCATTTTTGTCTATATGAATCTATTTTATCAGTTATTGCAAATAATTCAAGTTCCTATCTTATTTCTGTGTTCTTGATTCTGTCTTCCTTAGTACAACCCTTTAACAGATCTCAAAAATTTCATTTCTCTGCCGCCGTTATCCTACTTAGATCTTGTTTTTTTATGTATCCAGGCTTCTGATCCATAGAGCAGTACCGGTACTGCCAACATTTTATAAAATTTCAATTGGGTCTCTCTTGTTGTTTTGTTATTTAGTGATCGTTTTAATCGTACCCACATATTCCCTGGAATTTTGCTATTTTATTATTTATATCATTATCATAATTAAATGAAATGTCACATCCTAGATAATTGAGATGGTTCACCTGTTCTATGATTTTGTTTCCTATTACTATTTTAGATCTGATTTGATTTTTCCCTTGGAATGCCATTACCTTAGTTTTTATATGGATATTTTGAGATTATATTGTTCACATATATTATGTAGTTTAAAAGTATTCCTTTGCAGGTCGTCTTCTGTATTTGCTATTATTACCTGGTCATCAGCGTATAATAATGTTTTCAAGTAGTGTGTTTTATCTAATTTTATTCCTTTATTTGCTTCTACGTTCCATTGTAATATTATATAATATGATCCATTATTTGAACTTGTTAAAATAAAGTATTGAAAATGTTAAATTCGAATTTTCATGTTTGACAGCGATACAGTTCTTCTGAACATACAATGCATATTTTTTACTTAAGTGTATCGTCAATTAATATAATAAATTTGATTTATTTCTATATGTTTTAACATCTAATTCCTAATATACTTTATTAGTTTTATTATCGGCCTATATTTTAAATTTTAATATCAAATTGTGATATGATGAAATGGACGTTGTTAATGGAATTGTGATTCAGAATTTGTCTTTATGACTGATTAAAGAAGGAAACAAAAACTGTCAACTTGGTCGCTGCGGTGTTGATGCCGAAACTTCATGAATAAGAAGTCTTAAACGCTACCGTTTCAGCCACCTGGCTCCATATTATTATTATTATTTTTTCTTCTTAATTTATTATTATTGTTATTATTATTATTATTATATTAATATTATTATTATTATTATTATTCTACCAACTACCGTCCCCTACACAGAATTCGTACACCGAAGCAAATTGAAGGAGGTGGAGATAGACCTTGATTTCTTATGCTACGGAGCCATGATAGAGAGGAACGGGACAAAAGCTAACCAGGAGCAGCGACATTTTGTGATCACGTTATGCTGTGCATGGTTTTCATCACAAAGTGTGTGAAAACAGAAGTACCACGACCCAAATGAAAAATATATATGCGCTTTGTGTGGTCACAGATGCGAACGGTCCCACATACCGAAGTGCCCAAAGAACACCAAAACACTGAACGAAATAGCAAAGATTAAAATATAATCAACTGCCCACTCGGGCGAACCTTTTTACTTATTCTTATTTATATTATTATTATTCTATTATTATTATTATTATTATTATTACTATTTTGGGGCACGCCGTAGCGTAGTGGTTAAGGCACTGAGCTACAAACCGGAGGGTCGAGGGTTCAAGTCCCGTTGGGGTCAGGATTTTTAAACTGACCCAAACCCTCTGGCGGCACTATGGCCCTGGGGTCGACTCAGCCTCTAACGGAAATGAGTACCAGACGCTTGTTCTGGGGGTAAAGGCGGCCCGTCACGCAGGGCTGACAACCCGGCTGACATAAAGTGCTGATTGTCTAGAAAAAGTGGGAACCTTAACTTCCTACTACCCCGAGGGCCTCCGGGCCTGTTGTGGGATCACTTTACTTTTCCCGTTGGGGTCAGGATTTTTTAAACTGACCCATACCCTCTGGCGGCACTATGGCCCTGGGGCCGACTCAGCCTCTAACTGAAATGAGTACCAGACGCTTGTTCTGGGGTAAAGGCGGCCGTCACGCAGGGCTGACAACCCGGCTGATATAAAGTGCCGATTGTCTAGGTATACAAGCAAGACGTATTAAATTGACCCTGTCTAATGTATATAAAAAACAAGAAAAATAATGAGATATAGATAGAGACATGTGGCACGAAATGGGGAATGAGGACGTGTATGGAAGATTCTTGTACGAAAACCAGAAAGAAAACGCCCAGTTGGTAAATCAGGAATGAGGCGGGGAAAAAAAAAACATTAACTATGATTTGAGGGAACTAGATTATACTGGGAAAGATTGGAGAAACAATTAGCTCAGGATAGGGATGTATGGAGAGCTTATATCCGTGCGGCCATGGACCTACGGGTTCGATAGTGCCATTGGAATACTTAGATAATAATATCCATTGCATTATGCATGAACCTTCTGAACATGAAATTAACTTTATTCAATTCTCTGTCCTGGCATACATTACTAGAGTTATCTTTCATCAGGTCCTTTATCTTCTACTTCACTTCAAGGTTTAAGCGATTCGCCTTTCCGAATTCACAATGATCCCTTCCATCTCTACCTATGTCTTTTTACATCCCTTAATCCTTTTATTTTATAATGATATGCCATCCTATTCTACTTCCTTCACAGTAGCCTCTCCCCGCTCCTGGAATCTCCTTCCTCAAGATATCAGGGGTTGCCGCACACTTGGTACCTTTAAGTCACGCTTATACAGTTACCTGTTGTCTAATAATTAATTTTCTCTATTTATTTAATTTTATACTATGTCATTAAGCTTTTCCTCGTTTTTTATATATCTTGTACATATTATATATTTATTCGTTAAATTTAGAGTAAATCAAATTACATTTTAAATATTAATTGTATTGTATTCATAACTTGTAATCGTTTATATTTATTGTAATTTAGATTTAAGACTATTTTTTTGTATTTTTTTAAACCTGGTTGAGTGGTAGACAAAGCCTTAAGGCCTTAACTCTGTCAGGTAAAATAAAGCTATTATTATTATTATTACTATTATTATTATTATCTTGGGCAATCTTGTTTCTTCCATTCTCTGAACATGCTGTTCCCATTCGACGCGCCGTTGTTGAATTCTATTATTTATTGAATATATTTCTAATTCTCTTCTTATTTCTTCATTTGTGGCTATGGGTATAATCTTGGTGTGGAAGAGTTATATTGCTGCTTCCATGGACATCTTGGTTATGTCATTTATTTCGTGCATGGCTTTGATTGCTTGGCTCGTCCTGTCCGATATATGCAGTTTGAAGGAGTTTCCCTTAGGCTGGAGAGTGATACCTAGGTATTTGAAACTGTTGACTGTGGACAGCCCTAGGGTATTCAGCATAACCGTGTCCTTTCCCGCTAGTCTGCCTCCTCTCCTGAAGGTCATATGAACAGTTTTGTCCTCGTTTAATCTCAGGTCGTTCTCATCTGCCCATTTTGCAAGTCGGTTTAAATTGTCTTGCAGTGTCTCGCAGCACGGGGATGTCAGGACCATGTCGTCCGCATACATGTCTGGACACCCAACATTTTTAGACTCCTGGAAAAAGTGAAATTCATGTATTTGAAAAAAGGCAGCGGGTCTGTCAAAGTTTGCACCCTCCCGCACGGTCTATGAACTGACAAAGGAGCTATTTCTCATAGAAGAGCTCCGATTGAAACTATTCCTGCCATCTACAGCGAGCTATAATACTGTACTAAGAGAGCTGCAGCTGAAAAAAGAATCCATTTGGACCGATTTCTACAACACCGATGCCATGATCTTAGAAGACTGGAAGAAGCCGAACTACGAACTACGACCCTAGTGACCCGGCTAGCAATTTGAACAAGCTTTGATAGAGGAAAGATAATGCCATGAAACATGTCCTAAATGAAACAACAAATATGAGATAAGATTAAAAAATGCACAACTGATTTATTTTACATCATGCTGGAAATAATTCGCAGAAAATGTCAGCAATTAGCAGAATAATAGTGGTTTCTGAAAAAAAAATCTTATTCGGAATACCCCCTATGATCGGGAATACCCTAATTATTCCCAATGTGCTTTTTCCTGTCACTTTAAAAACTGTAATTTGTCAATTTTCAATACAAATTTTGTTGCGTGAGATATTTATAGAGTAACTTACTTGTTTCATTAACAACAATTAGTTAGTATTATCCAACTGTTGGCCTGGACCTATTAGACCTATCTTGGCATGAATGTATTTGTGCATACATGTGCCGCTTAACTCTCTAATAAAATGTCGAGAACCAGGATAATCGAACATAGGAGTAGGAGGTAACCCGTAGAATAAAATGGCTAATCTTTAGAACATCTGTCGCAACTCTTCTTAATTCATTTTTTAATCCCCCGTCGTATTTCATTCTTAGGGTACCATTTTTCAAATTATTTCCCACCATTTACAATTATATTTACATTTGTCTAAAGATTATGTCAATATATTTCTTATATATAATTAACTAACTTTTATAAGATTCATGATGTGTTCCGTTGAGGTTTATATGTTAAATATTGAAAACACCCTAACAGTAATGCACAGAGAAAATAATCCAGCGAAGATAAACGTACTCGAAGAGATGGAAATCATGAAAGTAGCTCACAACGACAGCCTGATAAACGAAAACGAACCCAATACATGCAACCCCCTCTACCAGATCTTCAGTGAAACACCAGTTTGAATCCTGCCGATGATGGGACAAGTCCCGAAAGCGCTACAGTTAAATGATTAATTAAGTTCAGGAGACGGACCTTTCAGGTGAATATTCTATAATTTTATGATAATTAACTACATGCGTGACAGCCATATTATTTTAACGAAAAAAAAACAAAGTCGTGTTCGAGTGCAACCAACGTAGATTATGTACTAATCAACTGTATACATATATTTAATAATTGCAAAACATAGAATTTATTTTTGAGTGTTGCATAAAAATATTAAATTGGCCTAGCAACTATTTATAAAGGAGAGGCCATAGCTCAACAATTGTCTGAGCCATTTTAGACAGTTTATTTTATACCTTCGAGTACTTATATTGCGTTAGGTTAGTTTTAAGGTTCGTTAAATATCGTGTATATGTTGGCTGCATCCCATGATTCCATAGTGTAAACTGCTTCGCGTTTGTTGGCGCAAGTGCATGGAGTATATTCTCATGACCACAAATCAAACAAATAGGGATTCCCAAAAATCACCGAATACCAATTATTAGGAGTGGGGGATTACCTGAAGGTGGAAATTTAAAATTCGCTTATCTGTCGCCATATAATTTTTTATTGTAATGAAACTTAATCTTCTCTCTCAAATATTCCCTCTTTTTACTCTTTAGTAACTTAGTGGTTTCCCGTCTAATACTACCCAACTGTTCTAAATTTACCTCATTTGGCTCGTGTAACCATTTAATTTTTGCTAGTTTTCTTTTCTTTTCTTTACAATGCCGGCACATTCCTCATCAAACCATTTCTTGTTTTGCCTCTTTTTTAAACAACCAATGCTTTCTGATGCTGAAAATTTAATAGTATCTCTTATAGCCTCCCATTCTTTATTTATATCAGGTTCTTCGTTTGCCACATTGTCATCTGAAGATTCCAGTACTTCAAATCTATTAGCACTTTTGATTTGGATTTCTTGCCGCATTTCATCATTTCTCAAGTTTTTAAAAATATTTTTTAAATATATTTTTAAAATATGAATTAAAAAACTTGAGAATGATGAAATGCGGCAAGAATACCAAATCAAAATTGCTAATACATTTGAAGTACTGGAATCTTCAGATGACAATGTGGCAAACGAAGAACCTGATATAAATAAAGAATGGGAGGCTATAAGAGATACTATTAAATTTCAGCATCAGAAAGCATTGGTTGTTTAAAAAAGAGGCAAAACAAGAAATGGTTTGATGAGGAATGTGCTGACATTGTAAAGAAAAGAAAACTAGCAAAAATTAAATGGTTACACGAGCCAAATGAGGTGTAAATTAGAACAGTTGGGTAGTATTAGACGGGAAACCACTAAGTTACTAAAGAGTAAAAAGAGGGAATATTTGAGAGAGAGATTAATGATCTTGAAATGAATGCAAAAAATAGGAACATTAGAGAATTATATCAGGGAATTAGTATAGAGAAGAAAGGGTTTCAGGCTAGAACAAACATAATTCGAAATGAAAATGGGGATATGATTGCAGATTCTAGGAGTATATTAAATAAATGGAAAAGTTACTTTAATCAGCTATTAAATGTACATACAGAACAGGACATTGAGGAGGATAAGTTACAGACAGCAGAAATGCTAGTCGCAGAGCCAAGTGCATTTGAGGTTGAAATGTCGATTTGAAAAATTGAAGATGTATAAAGCATCAGGTTCAGATGAGATCCCAGCATAACTCATAAAATCAGGAGGAGAAAATTGATAGACAAATACGCTGGTTGCTTAGTATGATTTGGGAAAAGACGCTCTTCCAGATGAATGAAAGGAACAATTATCTACCAATTTATAAGAAAGGAGATAAAACTGATTGCAACAACTACAGGGCATCTCATTACTTTCAACTTCATACAAAATTCTTACAAATATATTAGTAAGCAGACTTACTCCCTACATTGATGACATTCTAGGAGATCATCAATGTGCATTTAGAAGAAACAGGTCTACAACAGATCAGATTTTTAGTATATGACAGATTTTAGAAAAGAAATGGGAATATAATGGCACTGTACATCAACTATATGTAGACTTCAAAAAAGCATATGATTCAATTAAGAGGGAGAAAGTTATATAGTATCCTGCTGGAGTTCGGAATTCCTAAAAAGTTAGTTAGACTTATACGAATATGTCTAAATGGCTCAAAATAGTAGGGTGCGTGTAGGCAAACATGTTTTCGGACACTTTTGAAATCCAGAAGGGTTTGAAGCAAGGAGATGCACTATCTCCTCTACTATTTAATTTTGTACTAGAGCATGCAATTAAATCTT
This sequence comes from Diploptera punctata, assembly GCA_030220185.1. Taxonomy (NCBI): domain Eukaryota; kingdom Metazoa; phylum Arthropoda; class Insecta; order Blattodea; family Blaberidae; genus Diploptera; species Diploptera punctata. Next base: position 93,392 of record JASPKZ010009699.1, on the reverse strand, counting down.
TAGAGAATGAGGAAGGCTTACAACTGAATGGTATTAATAATCTGTAGTTTATGCTGATGATGTAGTACTATTGGCCGATAGCGAGGAGATACTAAAGGCCAACACGCACACACTATTGAGTAACACTAAGAAATTAGGACTGGAAGTAAATATCAGTAAAACTAAATATGTGGTCACAGGTAGAAATTCAGTATATATTGAAATGGACAGCTAATGACAAATGAGGGGAAATTTTGAGGAAGTGGCTGAATTCAAATACCTAGGAACAATATCACAAATAGGAATGAGACGCACAAAGAAATTAAACATAGGCTCAATTCTGAAAATGCATGCTATTATGCATTGCAGAGACTTTTGATGTCCCAACTCCTTTCAAAAAACGTTAAGCTGAAAATATATAAAACTATTATTCTACCTGTTATTATATGTGGTGCGAAACATGGACTCTTACTTTAAGGGAGGAAAGGAGATTACGAGTATTTGAGAATAAAGTTCTTAGGAAAATTTTTGGACCAAAGAGAGATGAACAGACAGGGTGAAGGAGAAGACTACATAACAATGAACTACATGGTCTTTATAGGAGCCAGATATAATAATAACAGTTAAATCTCGTAGATTGCGATGGGCAGGACATGTTGCACGTATGGGGAATGAAAGACGTGCATGGAAACTTCTTGTAGGAAAGCCAGAGGGAAAGCGCCCAGTTGGTAGACCAAGAATGAGGTGGGGAAAACAACATTAACTATGATTTGAGGGAAGTAGATTATACAGGGAATGATTGGAAAGCATTAGCTCAGGATAGGGATGTATGGAGAGCTTATGTCCGCGCGGCCATGGACCTACGGGTTCGATAGTGCCAGTGAGTAAGTAAGTTATATATGAAAACTTATACGTGAACAACTATCATGAGGACGCTAAGATATTTATGGAGGGCATTTTCCAGAATTTCCTAAATAAATCATTATTATGCCAAGAATATAATTTTAAAATATCAAAGAAAAAAACACAAATAATGGCATTTTGGGGAAACGAACATATAATACCAAAAGCCGTAATAGGCAACAAACCTCTGGAACAAGTAAAAAATTTTAATTATTTGGCTTGTAATTTTACTATAAACACAGAAACTGAAAGAGGCATACATATGAAACTGTGTCGAATTTCAAATGATATGCGGAACTATACATAAAACATTAAAGAATAAAACAAGAAGAGATACTAGATTGAAGTTTTTATAAAACATTGGCAGTTCCTGCATTACTTTCTGGGAGCGAAACTTGGGCAATGTCCAAAAAAATTGCAAAAGTAGAATACAAAGCGCAGAAATGAACTTCCTTAGAAGAACAAAAGGCTGCACAAGATTGGATCGGATAAGGAATGAAGATATAAGAACAGAGTTAAATATATATCCATTGGATGAGAAAATCAGATATTATAGAGAGAAATTGTTTACACATGAGGAAAGAATGAATGTAACAAGATTATAAAGAGCAGCATTCAACTACAAGCCAAGAGTACAAGGAATGTAGGAAGTCCAGTGAAAAATGGACAGAACAACTGTGAGGCGGAACAGGCAATTTGCCTAGCCCGTGAAGTGAAGAAGAAGAAGAATGATTATTGGTATTGTTATCCTAGGACAATATTTTTATTGCAGTTAGATTAAGGTTGTAATCAGCATAATTAAAAGTAAGACTTCTGACTCTTTTTGTCTTGGTTTCATACATACACAATTGAATTATATTTGTTATCCAGTTGGTAGACCAAGAATGATTTGGGAGAATAACATGTGTCATGATTTCAGGTAAGTTGATTAAACAGGGAATGATTGGAAAATTGTATATCTAAGTTAGGGATGTATGGAGAACTGATGTCCGCGTGGCCATGAACTTACGGGTTCGATAGCGTCAGTGAGTTATATAGTTACTATTATAGTATTTATAAACTGTGGATGATAGATTGTTAGCCATTAATATGTTTCAACATAAAGAAAAAAACAGTCCTCATTTCAGTATGATTAATGTCCAATTCTTATTTCATTTTACATGTTTTTCAACAATAATTTGAAAAATGTGTTTACTGAGATAACGTCGACTAATTAAAAACATTTCATCTTGTTTTCTATATTCCTAACATAATACATTACTAGAATAATTATTATAATAGAATATTTATCAATACATTAATACTTGTATCATTTACATACATGAAAACATGTCATTCATAGAGACACAAAGTTTGATGGAGGACATGAAGAAACTAGCCGGAATTCAAGTCTTATGATTTGTAAAGTAACCAGAAAATAATTATAAAATCATGTTGGTTTTAAAATATGTATTTCTATATTACACAATATATTCTCATCTCGTTGCGTCGGTAAGAATACGTTTATATATCAAAATTCAGACTGCGTATGTTGGTAATTTATGGGCTTCTAACCCGATAAATCGATCTTCCTCAAAATTTAAACAGACAGTTTTTTCAAGTACAGAGAGTGTTCTCTCCCTATCTATAATGTCCTAAAACAATTAGGTGTAGGAATTCACTGAAAAGAAAAATTAAAAATCGCTGTAGCGGTCGCAATACTCGATGTGTTTCAACGAATCTCAGTATATCCTCTCAAATAAATCTAGGTAAATTGTTTCTGAAAACCAGCGAAATATGGCCGTTAGAAGTGGGAATTTACCTGAAATCCGAAATTGGAAAATTACATTAGCAACCGCCATGTTTGGTTCTTTGCACTATACACAATATAATTGTATTAATCATCCTTTGTATTAGTTTGTTTGGGCGTAGCAACTACGTAGGTATTATAAAAAACGAGCGAAATCTAACCGTTAGAAGACGGTATTTACCTTAAATCCGAAATAAAATTGACTCTAGCAACCTGCATGTTTGATTCGTTACAATTTATACCTTTGTACTAGCCGACATAGCGATACATTAACCTGCTTCGTTCGTGGATGATTTGCAAACTAATTCCGTGTCATCCCGTGTACACTTGTTTACTTCAGTCTGTGGTCTTTCTTACCCTAAATAAGCTAGGTAAGTGCTTCATTTGCCATTTGTTCCTGATTATACATGGTTAGTATCTACGCTAGTACGATGCAGCAACAGTGCTGCTATGACTGGTGGTAAACGTTCCGCTGTGTCGTATAATACGTACACATTTTCAGGTACGGTGAAAGTTTAGCTCTCATTCTATTTTCTAAAACGGTTAGGTGTAGGATTTTCACCTGAAAGGAAAAATACCCGGTCAACGCAGTGTAATAATGAGCTATTATATAATGTGATCACAGGGTATACTTTATTAATAAGTAGTATCTTCTTGGTGATAATAAAATTGTATTAAACATTATCTATAATAACCAGATCACGAACTAAATATTAAAATAGTCAACGCGTTTTGATAGCGACGCAATCATTATCAATCCTACTTATTGATTATAATTGATAATATATAGAACAAAAGGGAATAATTCTTCAAATTATATCGCAGTTTTTAGGGAAGCATTTCAAACAAACACTTTCATCACGAAATACCATCCCCTCAAACACCTTTATGAGTCGGAATATATTATACTAATTTCTTCACAATACTAAAATCATTTTGGTCCTATTTTGATTTAATGAACTTATTATGTGTGACCAAACATTTGAAGATATGACGAGGCGTTATATTATTTTTCTAACTGACTGATTGGTTGTGGGTATGAGCCCTCCATACATCCTTATTCTGAGGTAATATTTTTTATTTATTTCCAGTATAATCACCTCCCTCAAATCAAGGTTAATACCATTTACGCACTTCATTCTACCGGGCGCTTCCCTTCAAGTTTCTTACATTAAGTGAAACAAAAGCTAAAATATGATATACCCTATAGAAAAAATTTCTATGTTTGTTTGCCTCCAGGTTCTCTGTTAGGACATTTCTGCTTTTCTCCCTTCGCATTGGCGGAGTTGTAATCCATTTCTTAGGTTGGGGCACATCGAAGACGGAGTTACGTTACCCAGATGGCATGATGGGTGATAGCATATATTTTTGAAAGACTGCCAGATTGCTTCTGAAGTGGACTTAAATCTTTCAAAATGTTAATCAGCCATTAATGGTCTATAAACACTCATTCTTTCAGTTTGACATCATTATTCTTGGATATTTCCGATTTCAAGTACAGCAATACATCAGAAATTTACCCATAGCTTTCACGAAATTGTTCATTATTCCAAATTTACTATGCCAAATAGGTAATTATATTTTATCAGCATTCACGGAGGGGACATGTAACACATTTTCTGGCTAGGGTTACGATTTTCAGGATTAGGTCATAATTTTCTATAGCTAACACATCACAATGCCATTTTAACAGTGCTGATCATGTCGTAACATGAATAAACTGCACAGTCTTGTCTTTTGCTGTTCGCATGATATTTCACATAATTTACTTAAATACGACTTGACAAAAACGCTATATATAAGGTTGAAGGTTCCTATGATAAGTAAAAGAGAATGCTAAACTCAGATTTTCAAAAGTAGCTCTCACAAAAAAAAGTTTGTCTGATGGAGAATGTATGACTAATTTCTCAATCAATATGAAAAATGCACTAAATTCAATAATCAGATTGTTGTCAAGAAAACCTTGTTGAGCTGTGTTATTAAGTGTACGATAATAACGATAATAATTAAATTACTGGCAATATCGAAATCACAGTTCTATATCTGAGTGGACATAAGCTCTCAGTGCATCCCCAATCTGCGCTAATGTTTTCCTATCTTACCTGTTTAAAATACCTCCATCAAATCACGGTTAATGTTATATTTCACCTCATTCTTTGAATGAAGATTATTTACATATGATTAGTTACGAAATGCAATTTATAAATACAACAATAATTTAAGTAGTCAGGCATAACTTTACTAAAATTCATTATATACAAAATAAAACAGCTTGCTTTACTAGTAATTCTGCTAAAACAGTGAGCAATTAATCTAGGAAGCAAATGTCCTATAAAAAGAACATATAAATTAATGGTTATAAAAGAGGACACGATATATCCAATTTTTTTCCCGACATATGTTTCCCCTTTCAACAGGGCATGATCGGGGCTATCATATCAATATTCAGTGTTTTACTTTGATGTCATGTCACCATGTTCATGGGCAAAACTCGTCTCGTGATCGATTTGGGTATGATTATTGTCTTGTTTATCACTATTACAGATACAATATTTACATTCCGGATTGATTCCTGACTATTTTAACAGAATTACTACTATTTTTATTTCTGTTTTATGATTAGATCTATATTTATGCTTTTCACGAAATGGTCGTAGGAATCGGTGTTATTAAAAATATTTTTACGATGTTACAGATGCACAGAAATGGTTTTAGTTTTCTAGAAAATATGGGTTCTCTACTTGATGAAGATATGGTAAACTGTGTTGGAGCCATAGCCAAAAATTTCTTTCCAACAAAGGGAAATATTAATGACAATTCCGCCGGAGCATATTGAAACTGGTCATCAAATCCAGCAAAGTAACTTGAGAACAAAAGATACGTTCAGAACGAATCAATCTTTTGTTCACAAGACATAAATTTGTTAGGACATGGAATGCCTAGAGACGAACTTTTTCGACAAATATCCAATTCTTTCACACATTCCAATGTGATTTTCAACTTGACTTCAAAAATAACATTTACAAAGACATAGGAAGTAGAAATTTTGAAAAATATTCATTCCTTATCAGCATGGACCATTACAGTTGATAATTTTCTCAACGGATGCAGTTATGAAACTGACAAATTTGATGGATTTATATCTATTATTCATGAAAGAAACCTAAGAGGTATAGACTATCATTATATATTGAAACCAAATTTATCTTTTCAGAGGGCAAAATTAATGATAATAATATTAGGTATAACATCAACTATAAACACCGTTTATAATTTTTTAGTGAATTGTCTTTAAGAAATTCAATTGTAATTTATCGATATGTGAATAAGTACCTGCATATCGTAAGATGGCCATCAGATAGATGTGGTAATATGAAACAAGTACCAGTAATTTACAGTGATTGCACTGATAACAAATACACTTCAACGCTATTATATAAGACAAGAGCAGAAACAACCAGCAGGAAATGCAAATTTCAAATACGTGGACTTCACAATCCACCATATTCAATATCAACAACAGGAGGTAATATAAAAGGTGGTATTGAATATACATTGATATCAATAATTTCAAATAAATTAGGCATTGAAATAGAAAATATAACAGAAAGGGTTGATTCACCAAGAATTACTATTTCATTAGGTTATGCATATACTGACACAATAAAATACATGTTAAGGTACTATACTGAAGTATATAATTGGTTTGTGCCTCGTTCTGCATCACATCCACATTGGTCTAACATAACAAAAGTTTTCAAATTTGAAACTTGGTTATTGATTATATCAAGTCTCTTTCTTGTATCAACAACAATGAAGTTTATCAATACATCCAAGAAAACTGACATTTTTAAATATGTTTTTACCTCTTGGGGTGTGTTTTAAACATTTCTGTTGATGAAATATTAAAGAAAACAAAAGTAAGAGTAATTTTCTTAGCATGGATATTAATATCAAATGCTCTAAATCTTATTTTTCAAACTTTCATTACAAGCTATTTTATAGATCCTGGAAAAATGCATCAAATAAATAATTTTGACGAACTGGAACAATCAAATTTCCTTTTAGCAATAACACCAGAGGTTTATTATCACAGAAATATAATGATGTACACAAATAAACCAAAATTGTTTATGTTTGATAACGATTGAGAAATGTTAAATAGCTGCTTTCGTAATTCAAGTGTGGCAGCGTTAACAACTGAAGAACGGTTTTCGTACGTTTCACAGTTGCATTTCCCTGATGGTTCTACATCAGTATTCCATATGTTTACTGAGGAAGGTATAAGTGTACATAGAACATTGCATATGTACGCCAGCAATCCATTTGTTGATGCTGTTAACAAGGTAACAAATAGTTTAGTGGAGGCTGGAATCGTGGATAAAATTGTTGAAACATTTTCAGATCCATCTGGTTGGATACGTGGAAAGAGACTAGAAAAAACTTATATACATGAATATGTACCACTGTCTATGCTCCACATGACGTCACCATTTATGTATCTTGTTATTGGGTATATTTTAAGTATTGCTGTTTTTATTATAGAGTTAGTTTTATCTAAGCAATTATTCTGATGTCTGTAAAATGTGGTTTTACAATTTGTATTGCTTAATTAACTTCATTGCTTAAATATCCTTAACTAATCACTATGGATTAATTTATATATAATTGCAATTTGACCTACGCATACATATTGAGGTATGGTGTTCGCATCAATCTGTACCAAATGAGATCCTTAAATTTTAACTATAGGAGCGTGTATATGAAGGGGTAGGTATAGTGGTGTAAGTAATGTTTTCTTGATTTTCAGGAAAACAGTGTTTTATTTGTCAGTTTTCATATCAAGTTAGCTTAATATTGATAATGATGGCGATATGTATTATTTTAAGTGATGATATTTATTGTTGATGCATCTGAAATACAGTATGCAATTTCTTCTTCACAACATTGTACTCTACTCGTTATTGTAAAAACACTGACTTATTACACCACTATGCCATTTTCTCCTTATTATAAAAAATGCCTTAACAGTTTAGTTGTTGTTCCCATAATACTCGTACTTTGTGAATCTAGGATATGATTGAATTGTAAATTAGAAAAATTGTATATTTTACTTTTTTCCTTGGAATCTTCTATGTATGCACAAATAGATTTTACTAGAACTGATAATTGTGGTTCATTGTATAGTGAGTAAATTGTCATGGAAATTCCATATTTCCGTCCCAGATAGTTCCTGCGTAATAAACTGTTTACGTATGATAATATTTCAGGATTTATTGATGCAAGTTATTTAAGATTGAATATTTTAAGATATATCAAAATACGATTTGTATTTTTAACTTAAATGTACTGTTAATTAAGGGAATAAATTTGATTTACTTCTATACGTTTTAACATCTAATTCCTAATCTTTTTTTTTAATATTTATTTTAAATCTGAGTGTGAAATTGTGAATATGATGATATGGATCCTGGTAATGAAATTGCAATTAAAAATTTGTTCTTAGGACTGAATAAAAGAAAGAAAAGAAAATCTGTCAACTTGGTCGCTGCGAACTTGAAGCCGAAACTTCAAGAATAAGAAGCCTTAAACGTTGCCGTTTTAGCCAAGTGGCTCGATATTATTATTATTATTATTATCATTATTATTATTATTATTATTATTATTATTATTATTATTATTATTATTATTATTATTATTATTATTATTATTATTATTATTATAACAAAACCTCGTGTCGATGGAAATGGATTTCTTGAAGAGACGAGCAAGATCTACAAAAAATGGAAAACAATAAATAAAGCCACAACTAAATAAATAACTCACTGGAACTATCGATTCCACAGGTCCATGGCAGCGCGGACATAAGCTTTCCATATATCCCTATCCTGAAATAAAAATTTCCAATTATTCCCTGCATAAAATACTTATTTTAATTCTTTGTAAATGTTATTCTATTACCTCATATTTTGTCTACCAACTGGGCGTCTTCCTTCTGGTTTTCCTACAAGACATTTCCATGCAGGTCTTTCATTCTCCATTCGTGCCACATGTCCTGCCCATCGACGTCTACGAGACTTAACGGTTTTTAGTAAATCTGGTTTCCTATATAGACCATGAAATTCAATGATATGTTGTCTTCTCCATTCACATAAATAATGCAATACGAGAAAAAATAAATATTTAATATTCAACAGCAGATTAAATTAAAAAATTGGAATGGGCACGTGCGTCGAATTCAAGCAGAAATGTTAGCCAGAAAATATTCAAATTGTCTCCACCTGGAAGAAGAACAAAAAAAGAATACCTCGAAATTCGTGAATGGATGAAATAAGAACTTCAATGAGAATAAGGGACCTGGAGTATATGAAGTTGATGGATAGGGACGAATGGTGAAAAAAATTAAACTTCAGGTTATGTGTCAACATTGAAAAATCTGTATATAAATAAAAAAGTATTAGAAATAATAAAATCAGTGAGTATATGGAAAATAATGACAACGTAGTAATATTATTATATTTAGAAAACAAATTGCACTATCTAGAGTAATGTAACCAGAGGTTTTGCCTTTCTGAAAAATCACGAGGACGAAGTCTAGTAAAAATCTCCATCGCGCGTTGATTTTGTCTAGTGACTATTAACCGCGAATAACACCATTTAGAGATGCTACAACATCATAGCTAAATATTATAATGTTAATATTTACCAAATGTGAGATTGTGTATTACGATCTTACAACCCCGCGATTTTTAAGGCTGCTGGATACTTAAAAGTAGCATATCTTTACTGTCAAATCTCTTTGGGTTTGAGCAAAATAATAACAGATGATTATATGAGAAATGACTATGAACAATAATTCAGATTCATTATTGACCATTTAATTATTTTTTTAGAGCAAAAGAACTAACTTTTTTTTTAAAGTTTTTTTTTTTTGCATTTCTTGCTGTATCATATCGATTGTATATTAATGCATCTGTACCCTTGTCAAAGACGTTAATTTACGGAGATATCTCTCATTACGAACAGAGAAGAGGCATGATTATCAACTGGTAATGGCACGATTATCAACAGAAAGATGCACGAATATCAACAGGAAGAGGCACGATTATTATCAACAGAAAGAGACACGATTATCAACAGGAAGAGGCACGATTATTATCAACAGGAAAAGCCACGATTATTATCAACAGAAAGAGGCATGATTATCAAGACGAAGATGCACGATTATCAGGAGTAAAAGGCACGATTATTATCAACAGAATGAGGCAAATTTATCAACAGTAAGGGGCACGATTATTATCAACAGAAAGAGGCACGATTATCAACAGGAAGATGCACGATTATCAGCAGTCAAAGGCACGATTATTATCAATAGTAAGAGGCACGATTACTATCAACAGAAAGAGGCACGATTATCAACAGGAAGAGGCACGATTATCAACAGGATAAGGGACGATTGTTATCAACAGAAAGATGCACGATCATCAACAGGAAGAGGCACGATTATTATCAAAAGGAAAAGGCACTATTATTATCAACAGAAAGAGGCACGATTATCAACAGGCAGAGACAAGATTATTATCAACAGAAAGAGGCACAATTATCAACAGGAAGAGGCACGATTATTATCAACAGAAAGAGGCACGATTATCAACAGGAAGAGGCACGATTGTTATCAACAAAAAATGCACGATTATTATCAACAGAAAGAGGTACGATTATCAACAGGAGAAGACACGATTATTATCAACAGGAAGAGACACGATTATCAACAGGAATAGGCACGATTATCAACAGGAAGATGCACGATTATCAGCAGTAAAAGGCAAGATTATTTTCAACACAAAGAGGCACGATTATCAACAGGAAGATGCACGATTATCAGCAGTAAAAGGCAAGATTATTTTCAACACAAAGAGGCACGATTATCAACAGGAAGATGCACGATTATCAGCAGTAAAAGGCAAGATTATTTTCAACACAAAGAGGCACGATTATCAACAGGAAGATGCACGATAATTATCAACAGGAAGACGCACAATTATCAACATGAAAAGGCACGATTATTATCAACCGAAGGAGGCACGATTATCAGCAGGAAACGGCACGATTATTATCAACAGGAAGAGGCACCATTATCAACAGGAAGAGGCACGATTATCAGCAGTAAAAGGCACGAATATTATCAACAGAAAGAGGCACGATTATCAACAGGAAAAGGCACGATTATTATCAACAGGAAGAGGCACTATAATCAGCAGTAAAAGGCACGATTATTATCAACAGGAAAGGCACGATTATCAACATGAAACGGCACGATTATTATCAACAGGAAACGGCACGATTATTATCAACAGAAAGAGGCACGATTATCAACAGGAAAAGCCACGATTATTATCAACAGAAAGAGGCACGATTATCAACAGGAAAAACACGATTATTATCAACGGAAAGAGGCACGATTATCAACAGGAAAAGGCACGATTATCAGCAGTAAAAGGCACAATTATTATCAACAGGAAGAGGCACGATTGTCAACAGGAAAATGTACGATTATTATCAACAGAAAGAGGCACGATTATCAACAGGAAAAGACTCGATTATTATCAACAGGAAGAGGCACGATCATCAACAGGAAGAGGCACGATTATTATCAACATAAAGAGGCACCATTATCAACAGGAAAAGGCACGATTATTATCAACAGGAAGAGGCACGATAATCAGCAGTAAGAGGCACGATTATTATCAACAGGAAGAGGCACGATTATCAACAGGAAAAGGCACGATTATTATCAACAGAAAGAGGCACGATTATCAACAGGAGAAGGCACGATTATTATCAACAGAAAGAGGCACGATTATCAACAGTAAAAGACACGATTATTATCAACAGAATGAGGCACGATTATCAACAGGAATAGGCACGATTATTATCAACATGAAGAGGCACGATTATCAACAGGAAAAGAGCATGCTTATAATCAACACGAAGAAGCACGATTATCAACAGGAAGAGGCACGATTATTATCAACAGAAAGAGGCACGATTATTATCAACAGAAAGGCACGATTATCAAAACAGGAAAAGGCACGATTATTATCAACAGAAAGTGGAACGATTATCAACAGGAAGATGCATGATGATCGCTCTATGAGTTAAATAGTCAATGTATTAACAAAATTGAATGATAATAATATAATTAAAAGGTGTTATATAAATACGTTTTTATTATAGTCCCGCATAACACTAAGTCTAGGGATAAGTTCAGTTATTGTTTGAAATCTTCTTTATATCTTCAACTCGTAACCCCTGCCGTATTTGAACCGTCGGGACTTGAGGCAAGGAACATATCCTTTAGACCACCATGGCCGACCAACATTACTTCTCACAATTTAAGAAAATTTACCTCAGTCGTTCTTAAAATAGCCTCCACATGTACACGAACCTATATACCTAGCTATATTTTTAACAAACTGCAGGGTGTCTCTAAAATCACTATCCATTCCAATGAAGGAAAGCACTTATTAAAAAATGAAAGTTATTGCGAAGTTATATACATATTTTACTGCCTTACAACATGATCGCCACCTAGGTCAAAATACTTACCGTACTCCATCTTTCAGCTGTGAAGCGAAATTTATTCTTATCATTTAAACTATAAAAAACCTGCTGCTTCTGTGATACGATTTCGTAAATCAAGCAGACATAATGAGGACGTTTTCGTAGAGTGAAACGTAGAATTTTCCACATTGTTTTCCGAGGGGCATTCAACTCCCTACAGAGACGTCCAGTTGACGCGTTCAGACTCTCACTGGCAATTTAAATCTACTGCATTCTTTCTGCTGATACGTACGTTCGACAACGACGTGCCTCATCACATACACTGCCGGTACGCTTATAATTGTTTACAAGCAGACGGATGCGTGCTTTTGTTGGGGCTGGTTTACGGAATTTATGATATTTTCAGCTCTGGTGTCTTCATACGACCCTCGCGAAACCGTGCACAAACAATGACTCCGTTCTCTCGTGACAAACATGCTGCACTAAGCTAACAGCTATGCAAAGAAAGGAAAAAAAAAAGGTAGTGTTTTCATGAAAATGGATAATTACTTTAGAGGCACCCTGTTAACATCATTCAGTCTCTATATACTCTGTCCCATGATATTTGATTAGGGACTTAAAAATTAAATACAAGAGGGGCAGAAAGATCATCACTGATCATAAATAATAGTTATATTAGCTGTTTATTATAGGCTTAAAGATGTAGTGGGGAAAATTATCGATGACTTTAGCAATTAATCGGATAACTGTAATAATATTCGTAAATCGGAATTATTGTTACGAATACATAGAGTATTTTACATAGATATTTAATTATTTCATAGATTATTTTAATTATTCCAAATAAAAACAGTTGTTGAAATAAACCATTTAGACATATTATATTTCAGGACAGAATTTTGGCTTATGGCAGAAACAAAGTTTTCAAGGCTAACTGTAAAATCTGTGAATTTAGACTAATGGAATGTTTAATACAGTTAGTTGGAGATGTAGGTCAAAAGCTTAGTATATAACTCTGGTAAAATAGGGGACTCGTGTCTGTCTGTTGAAGAGTAGCTGATGGGTAAGTCTGCATACCATTTTTCTTAATAAATTTGCTAAAACAATTAAAAATATCATTCAAGTATCTTAAATATTTTAATACTATAGTTCAAGTTATTACTTACTCACTTACTCACTGGCACTATCGAACCCGTAGGTTCATGGCCGCACGGACATAAGCTCTCCATACATCCCTATCCTGAGCTAATGCTTTCCAATCATTCCCTGTATAATCTACTTCCCTCAAATCATAGTTAATGTTGTTCTCCCACCTCATTCTTGGTCTACCAACTGGGCGTTTTCCTTCTGGCTTTCCTACAAGAAGTTTCCATGCACATCTTTCATTCCCCATACGCGCAACATGTCCTGCCCATCGCAGTCTACGGGACTTAACTGTTCTTATTATATCTGGCTTCCTATAAAGACCATGTAGTTCATTGTTATGTCGTCTTCTCCATTCACCTGTCTGTTCATCTCTCTTTGGTCCAAAAATTTTCCTAAGAACTTTATTCTCAAATACTCGTAATCTCATTTCCTCCCTTAAAGTAAGAGTCCATGTTTCGCACCCATATAATATAACTGGTAGAATAACAGTTTTATATATTTTCAGCTTAACGTTTTTTGAAAGGAGTTGGGACATCAAAAGTCTCTGCAATGCATAATAGCATGCATTTCCAGAATTGAGCCTATGTTTAATTTCTTTGTGCATCTCATTCCTATTTGTGATTATTGTTCCTAGGTATTTGAATTCAGCCAATTCCTCAAAATTTCCCTCATTTGTCATTAGCTGTCCATTTCCATTATATAATGTATTTCTACGTGTGACCATATATTTAGTTTTACTGATATTTACTTCCAGTCCTAATTTCTTAGTGTTACTCAATAGTGTGTGCGTGTTGATTTCAAGTTATTATATAATTATAAAAATGTAAATTAGGATAGATTTATAAACCCCCAACTCAATCTCTCAAATCTCAAGAAGGTTAGAATATAGGTTTTCTTAATATAAGCTTAAATTAGTTATTTAGGGTTAGAGTACTTAGGGTATTGTATTCTTTAATCTCTAGAAATAAAATAGATAAAATTAAGAATCCATTTATTTACATTCGAAAACACGTATGCCTTTATAACATACTAACGCTCGGCTAGAACCTCATGCTACCAAAATTCCGCCCTAAGAAAACCAACAGTTCGTAATAATAATAATAATAATAATAATAATAATAATAATAATAATAATAATAATAATAATAATGATAATAATAATGTTGTATTTATTCTGGCAGAGTTAAGGCCGTAAGGCCTTCTCTTCCTCTCAACCAGCACAAATACAAATAAATATTTGACAAATATAGATATAACCTATACTAATTATAAAACAGTTATAAAGATACATAAAATGTAGCGATTTGTAAATTTCATGTACAAACATTTTATACGATAATAACAATAATAATACTTACGATAATAATAATAAAAAAAAAAAAGGAAGAATAATATATATACTACAATAATAATAATAATAAGTAATAATAATAATAATTAATAAAATAATAAATAATATAATGACAACAGTAATATAATAATAATGATAATAATAATATAATAAAAGATAATAATAATACTGGACCATCCTCATCTCATAATACTGATACTAATCATAATTATTATTATAGTAATAATAATATAAATAATGGAAATGAATTATTCGAGAAACGCCAATTAATATATATGCCTTTAACACTGGGTAATGATGAAGTCGAGGTTAGAGCAACCCAGCCCTTTAGATTTCGTTTACCAGTTGGCACTGTTCCGGCCGCCCCGTATTTCTTATGGTAGGGAATTCCAGTTGCGAGAAGTGAAGATGGTATTGACATGGAGTGATGTGATGTCCTATGTTGCGGTATATTAAGCAAACGACTGTGTTGTGATCTTGTGTTTAAATTATGGTTTGAGGATAGATACTGGAAACGAGATGATAAATAATTGGGAATCGAGGTATCCGTCCATCCATAGTAATTCTGCCCGAGGGCAGGTCCTTCACTGCAATCAAAGCATTTTCATGCTATGCTTGCAGCTTTACTAGGGAATTGTGTAGGTGTGGTAGCTTCCCGTTGCTTTCCACACCGGTGAAGGATGATGATGATAATGATATGGTAAGGATGATAATGATAAGGATGATGGCCATATGATTTCGGGGACCGTTTGGGCCTTAAAGTTTTCCTGACATTTGTCTTACAGGTGAGGAAAAACCCCGATTAAAAACATCACCCAGAAAAAAACTGCCCCGACGCGGGGATCGAACCCGGGCCCGCTGCGTGACAAGGCAGCACGCTACCTCCAGACCACAGCGGTGGACAATCGAGGTATGTAGGATCTTAATAAGAGAATTAGACAATGCGATTTTCTTCTCTCTTTTAGATGTAGCCATGACAAATCGCGGAATAATGGAGAAATGTGGTCGTATTTTCGAAGATTAAATATAAGGTTAATTACGAAATACTGTTTAGAATAAAAATACAATTAAATGTAGTCATGCATAATTTTGCTAAATTTATTATAGGCCTGTAGAAAGTAAAACAGTTTACTGTTGTTGTTATTCCGATAAAAGAGTCTGGGACGCAATTCTGTCTAATTATATCATCAGATATCAGTAAAAGGTGTAAAACAAGACAAGATACTTACTTACTCACTGGCACTATCGAACCCATAGGTTCATGGCCGCGCGGAACATAAGCTCTCCATACATCCCTATCCTGAGCTAATGCTTTCCAAGCATTCCTGTATAATCTACTTCCCTCAAATCATAGTTAATGTTGTTCTCCCACCTCATTCTTGGTCTACCAACTGGGCGTTTTCCTTTCTGGCTTTCCTACAAGAAGCTTCCATGCACGTCTTTCATTCCCCATACGCGCAACATGTTCTGCCCATCGCAGTCTACGAGACTTAACTGTTTTATTATATCTGGCTTCCTATAAAGACCATGTAGTTCATTGTTATGTAGTCTTCTCCATTCACCTGTCTGTTCATCTCTCTTTGGTCCAAAAAAATTTCCTAAGAACTTTATTTTCAAATACTCGTAATCTCCTTTCCTCCCTTAAAGTAAGAGTCCATGTTTCGCACCCATATAATATAACTGGTAGAATAATAGTTTTATATATTTTCAGTTTAACGTTTTTTGAAAGGAGTTGGGACATCAAGAGTCTCTGCAATGCATAATAGCACGCATTTCCCAGAATTGAGCCTATGTTTAATTTCTTTGTGCATCTCATTCCTATTTGTGATTATTGTTCCTAGGTATTTGAATTCAGCCACTTCCTCAAAACTCCCCTCATTTGTCATTAGCTAAAACAAGACAAGATACACATCCTAATTAATCCCGACACGTGGTTCGGCCTTGAATAGGACATCATCAGGGTTAACTTATCAATGATAATTGTTTTTACTTTGATGTGATCTCTCTGATGATATCCAGTTCAAAGCTGAAACACGTTTGGTGATTAATTTGTGAATGGCATGCTACGAGTTATTGGTAAATCCAGAAAATTGGATAAACCTAGGTAAATTTCTGGACAAAACGCGGAAAATAAGAACAACACTCTATCATGAATAAATATACGTTATCAAAATACAATACCATTAATTCTTAACAATTATATATAAATTAATTAGTGTATAATGCTATTGTGTTATATTTAATTGTAATATTATTGTGTTTTCTTTATGTAATTGTAATGTTAATGTTTTTTTTAGTGTATAATGCTATTGTGTTATTATTTAATTGTAATATTATTGTGTTTTCTTTATGTAATTGTAATATTAATTTTTTTTAGTGTATAATGCTATTGTGTTATTATTTAATGTAATATTATTGTGTTTTCTTTATGTAATTGTAATGTTATTGCTTTTTTGTTGTTTATTTTTCTTTACACTAGTACCAATTATTACTTTATTGTAACGGACTGTCAACAGCACGTACGGCTCACTGCCCGTGCGACCCATATTTGTAAATAATATTGTAAATATCTTACTTTTTGTCTAATAAAGTCCTACTACTACTACTTTTAGTCTAATTTGTGAATGTACATTATCTTGTGTTATCACAATTAGAGATATATGTGGTTTTAATGGACACATTTGCATTCCGGATTGATTGCTGCATCTTTGAACAAAGTCACAATTATGATATATTTCCGTTTTATGATTAGAACTGTATTTATGATTTTTACGAAATGTGTCGTAGGAACCGGTGTTATTAACCGTTATGTAGTCTTCTCCATTCACCTGTCTGTTCGTCTCTCTTTGGTCCAAAAAAGTTGCTAATAACTTTATTGTCAAATACTCGTAATCTCCTTTCCTCCCTTAAAGTAAGAATTCATATTTCGTATCCATTTAATATAATGGTAGAATAATAGTTTCATATATTTTAAATTTAACGATTTTGAAAGGAGTTGGGACAGCAATATTAAAATAAATGGTTTGTATGCGGATACAAAAATTAACCCTAAGTTAAAGAAAGAGTGGGAAAATGCTCAGTTTGCAGTGAAAGACCAGCTCTTAGGCAGAACACTATGTATGTATATTCATCTATCAGTCCGTATATCTAAGTCTCTAATGAAAGTATAATTCATCATATGTATACTATAATAATAATATAATAATAATAATAATAATAATAATAATAATAATAATATTATTATTATTATTATTATTATCATTATCCATCCATAGTAATTCTG
This sequence comes from Diploptera punctata, assembly GCA_030220185.1. Classification (NCBI taxonomy): domain Eukaryota; kingdom Metazoa; phylum Arthropoda; class Insecta; order Blattodea; family Blaberidae; genus Diploptera; species Diploptera punctata. Next base: position 75,377 of record JASPKZ010009699.1, on the reverse strand, counting down.
CCCGCAGGCAGGTCCTTCACTGCAATCATAATATTTTCATGCTATGCTTGCAGCTTTACTAGGGAATTGTAGGTGTGGTAGCTTCCCGTTGCTTTCCACACCAGTGAAGTATGAAGATGGTGATGATGATAATGATAAGGATGATGATAATGATGGCCATATGATTTCGGGGACAGTTTGGGCCTTAAAGTTTTCCTGACATTTGTCTTACAGGTGAGGAAGAACCCCGATAAAAACCTCACCCAGAAAAACTGCCCCGACCGGGGATCGAACCCGGGCCCGCTGCGTGACAAGGCAGCACGCTACCTCGAGACCACAGCGGTGGACATTTTTCATTATAATTTTATTATTATTTTATTATTATTATTATTATTATTATTATTATTATTATCGTAAGTATTATTATTATTATCGTATAAAATGTTGTTTGTACATGAAATTTACATTGCTACATTTAATGTATCTTTAACTGTTTATAATTAGTATAGTGTATATCTATATTTGTCAAATATTTATTTGTATTTGTGCTGGTTGAGTGGAAGAGAAGGCCTTATGGCCTAACTGTGCCAGAATAAATAAAACATTATTATTATTATTATTATTATTATTATTATTAATTAAATAAATAAAAATAAAACGTAGTTTTATTTGATTTCATATTTATTATATAATTCAGTGATAGCTGTTTCGGTACACTGTACCTTCTTCAGACATGTTATCAAATTATGAATTGTGTTCCAACTGATCTAAGCAACAAGATTACTATTATTATTTTTTTTATTGCGGATGAGCCTATGTAGGACTACGCAAAGTACTTAGAGGCGTTTCCTTCGAGCCCAAATTTCTTTCATTCTCTTGCTATGAGCTTGTTTTCTATCATCTGTCCAAGTTGTTCCAGTTTTTTTCTTCGGTTTGTCCTCTTGGTCAACTTGCCACTTATTCACCTTAATTCTAAATATATTCTGTTTGGGATACCTTCTTTAGTAATTCCTGCCAATTTTAAGTCATTTTTTGTCTTCATCAATCCACTTCATAGTATCCACTGGAGTTTTACTTCTGTTTTCGTAGAATTCCATTATCTGTATTGTAAGCCTCTTTGAGTTCATTCGTTTAATTATTATTATTATTATTATTATTATTATTATTATTATTATTATTATTTATTATTATTATTATTATTATTATTATTATTATTATTATTAGCCCTCAGGGGTCCTCATCTAGGGGATATGTGGATGGCGACCACAAGGTGCCCAAGCTGAGGAAAACATTTCTTCCACTTACTTGTGTTTTGCACTCTTTTAACTTTACTATCTAACCTCTCTTGGTTAACTCTTGTTTTTTCGACCCCAACGCTATTAGGGCACCCGAGGGCTAGGGAGCCTTTCCTTTCTTCCATTTCTTCTTTCCTTTATTTTCTTTTCTTCTCCAGAAAAGCCTGACCAGAGGCTATAAGATGGCAGCCCCATCACTGGTCTTGCCTTCTTTTGGCCAGCAACCAATTGAAGGGACTTTTATTATGCTTTCAAGTCTTATACGAGAATTTTCCGGACGCTGGAGGGAAAATTTTCTATAGGATCGTAACAGGCCTTGACCTAATACTTGGAAGGAAGAATAATAATAATAATAATAATATTATTATTATTATTATTATTATTATTATTATTATTATGACTTCACCTCAACGGAATTTGATATGAATTTTACTTGTATTGATCTAAGTCTCTGTTTTCCTGACGGTCTGTGATTGTATCTATTAGTCCATCCAAGCATTCATCATCCATCTATGCGTGTATCCGTCCATCTGCCTAGCTAGTTTATGTACGATCCCAAGAATAACAGTCATGTGTATTCTATTCTGTATATAGTAGTGAAGTGACGCTGTGACGTAAGCAAGTGCTGTTAATATTTAACGAGAAGAGGAAGGTGCGGTAATTGTTCACTTAACACACCACCGCAACATGCTACTCTATTTATGCTCCGTACATATCATCTGACCCAGATGAACTTAATACTGTGTACTATTCTCTTTTTTTAAATACAACTTCAGGTATCTTATTATTATTATTATTATTATTATTATTATTATTATTAACATCGAAGGTATAAGCAAAGAGAACATAAAACATAGAATTGAATTGAGTAGCAAAATAATATCATTGTTAAATTCCATATGGCGGGATAAAACATATTGGAAAGACACAAAAAATATATTGGTAAAACATTGGTGGAATCTGTTGCAATGTACGGAAGTGAGGTATGGACAATCAATAAGTACTACAAGAATAGACTAATAGCTCTAGAAATGGATTATTTACGAAGAAGTGCCAGAAAGTCTAGATTAGAACGTGTCACAAATAAGGAAATTAGAAACATAATGGAAGCAGACGAAAGCATAATTGAAAGAATTGAGGAGAAGGAATTAAAGTGGTTAGGACATGTTTTAAGAATGGAAGATGAGCGATGGCCGAAGCAACTATATGAATGACATCCGAACAGAAAGAAGAAAAGAGGAAGACCAAGGTTAACATGGAAGGAAAACACGAAGACAGTAATGCAAGCTAGAGGGCAAAGCATCGAAGATGCCCAAGACCGTAGGCTTTGGAGGTTTGGCACGGGAAGACGGCAGCAGCTGTAAAAACCCGAAGATAGATAGAGATTATTATTATTATTATTATTATTATTATTATTATTACTATTATTATTATTATTATTGTTATGAACACATAGAGTATTTTATTTAATTATTTTAGAGATTATTTTAATTATTCAAGCAAAGTCTGTTGAAATAACGTTTTAGACATGATATAGTTCAGAACAAAGTTTTCCTTGGCTAATTGTAAATCTATTTTTAGAGTGGAATGTACTACTGTTAGGGCTGTGGTATGTGAGTACAGTTAGTCAGTGGAAGAGTTAGGTCAAGTTGAGTATATAACCCTAGGGAAGTGAGGGTCTCGGTCTGTCTGTCTGTCTGTGTGTGCAAAGCAGAGGTGCTGATGGGTAAGTAAGCTACCATTTTTCTTAATATGTGTCCTGGAATGATGGAAATGGAATCAATTACCTTAACTATTTTAATACTATATTTTCAAAAGGGATATTCGAATTTTAAACATGTAGATTAGGGTAGATTTATTATCCCACATCTCCCGTTCTGAAGCTCAAAAAAGTTAAGTATAAGGTTTTATAATATAAGATAGATTAGTTATTTAGGGCTAGACACTTAGGTTTATTTGTAATTTATTCTCTAGAAATAAAATACTTAAATTTAAGAAACCACGCGAAGGAGCAAGGTTCCCAAATATTTGTGAGAGCTGCTCAAGTGTTTACGACTCATTTAAACCGCACTTAAAATCATATAAAATCGTAGCAAGAAAATACTCCCTCTCAAGCTCCATAGGACACGTTTGATTTCACCACGCACAGACTACTTCGAAAGGTTCCTGCTCAGAGACAACTGAAAGGAATCGTTTCTATCTGCTATGGTTTTTACGTTCGAGAGTTGGGCTTTCAAATGGTATATTAGTTTATTGCATTCCTGTCGCCATACTGCCGTGTCTCAAAACTTATCTAGTGACCCACATACAAGTCGCGAGGGTGTGTATTTCGAGAGACAGAGCACCCTTTTTGGGTATGTGGCTTTTAGTATCTCTATTTTTCGAGATTCGCTTTCTTTAATTGGACCCATATATTCTCAAGGCCAGCGGTTCCCAAACTTTTTCGACTCGCGAACACCTTTCACAACGATCTGAGTTGGGTGAACCACTGACTTTTAAATATATATACAGTAGACATGCATGCAATTTAATTCCAAGCAAAATATTTAATAACCTTAAATTAACTTAACCCTTAACGAAGTTACTCTAATTACGGTTTAAAAGTTACACAGTGTGTAGGCCTAGTTGCAGCGAAATTAAATGCATTCCTAACGTTGTTACATAACTGTAAATCAGGCATTCGCGGTAAATATTTATTTATTGTGGAAATAATATGTTACATTCCCGATCTTCCACATATATAACAAGGGACATTATAGGGTTAATTTAATTTTTAAATAATAATATTAGTTATTATTATTATTGTTATTATTATTATTATTATTATTATTATTATTATTATTATTATTATTATTATTACTGTATATTCACCACAATGGTCTTGACATAGTGTGCTGCCTTGTTAGGCAGCGGTCCCAGGTTTGATTCTCGGTCAGGACAGGCTCCTCGGAGAGGTTTTCTTCGAGGTTTTTCCTCATCTATAAGACATATGTCAGGAAAACTTAAGGCCCAAACGGTCCCCGAAAAATCATCCGACCATCATCATCATCATCCTTATCGTTATCATCATCATCCTTCACTGGTGTGGGAATAAACGGGAAGCTACCACACCTGTAATTCCCTAGTAAAGCCGCAAAGCAAAGCATGGAAAATGCTAGGATTGCAGTGAAAGACCTGCCCTCGGGCAGAATTACTATGGATAGTTGAATGGATTATTATTATGAAATGCCGCAGAAATGAAGGAAACAATAATAGGCGTAACCTCAAAAGCCGCCATTACGGAAAAGTTTTGGCGAACCCCTTGAAATTTTTGGCGAACTCCCTGGGGGTTCGCGAACCACAGGTTGGGAACGATGCTCTAGGCCATATGTCGCAACGGGATCAACTTTATGTTCAAAAAGTTGTAGGGCTGTTTCTAATGAGGGCCTGCTTTTTCAGTTTAATGTCGCTTATGGTTATGAAGGTATAGAAACATACGGGGTGAATCATAAATATGGCTATACGTTTGATCGCGTTGTGTGATGAAAATATTACCATTACAGGAAATATGAAATTACCGTTGGAAAGGCAATTATTCAAATTATAACAATGGAATAAAACAAAACAGTGTAGAACTTACGTCATTAGTCAAAATGGCGTTGAATATGCAACAGCAAATTACAATTGCTGCATGAGCAATAACATATGCTAATGATCGTGAGGCCACAAGACGGGCAAGACGTGAGTTTTTAACGTAGCATTTGCAGCCGTCGACTGTGGGGAAGTGGAGAAAACGACTGCTGGAAACGGGAAGGATGCAGAAAATCAAACCTCCTGGAAGGTCTCGCATTAGCACGGATGCAAAAACAACGAAGAGAATTGTGGAGGCGTTCGATGCTACCCACAAAATTCAACCCGCCAAGCTGCACGTGAGCAGTGATTTGTTTTGTTTTGTTCTATTGTTGTCATTTGAAGGATTCCTTTTCCAATGGTGCCATCATATTTCCTTTAATAATAATATTTTCGTCACAAAATGCGATCAAAACGTATAGCCATATTTCTGAATCACTCTGTAGTTTGAAGAAAGGAGGCAATTTGTCAGGTGTGATATCTTACTGTGTAATGTGAACTCAACTTTGGTCAACTGTCAAGTACCACTTGAAACTTTCTCAATGTGTCTTTAAGGTTCAGAATATTAACTTTCTCCCATATTGACACAACCTTATCAACTTTATACATAACCATTCATCCAAGACTCTATTGAAAACCAGATGAAGCGAACGTAACCTCACTTCAGGCAAAAATTACACCCTACACCGTGAATATTGGCTTTTACGGTTCATATAGCTTTTATAGCTTTATAAGTTTTAACTCCACATTTTTTGTTTAATGCTTCCTCAAAAAGTCTTCATTTCAACTTTTTTACCCTGTCTCATTCCATTATTCACAATTTTATAAAGATGCCTTCATGGAACATTACAGAACCAGGAACTGTAATATTAACAAAAAGTATTAAACTCTCGCCATGACAAATATCCCTTACATCCACAGTAATTCTGCCCGAGGGCAGGTCTTTCACTGCAATCATAGCATTTTCATGCTATGCTTTGCAGCTTTACTAGGGAATTATAGGTGTGGTAGCTTCCCGTTGCTTTTCACACCGGTGAAGGATGATGATGATAATGATAAGGATGATGATGATGGCCAGATGATTTTCAGGGACCATTGGACTCTACGCTTCCTGACATTTATCTTACAGGTGAGGAAAAACCCCGTAGAAACCTCACCCAGGAACCTGTCCCGACTGGGAATCAAACCCGGGCCCGCTGCGTGACAAGGGAGCACGCTACCTCGAGACCACAGATATAATAATTAGTAATTTTACAAGTAAACAAGCGAAGCTAAGCATACGCAATAGAAATTAACTAACGAACTAACTGGTACTATCGAACACGTATGTTCATGGCCTCGCGGACATAACCTCTCCATACATCTCTATCCTGAGCCGATGTTTACCAATCATCCCCTGTATAATCTACATCAAATGGACATACTAACTAACTCACTGGCACTATCGAACCTGTAACTTTATGATCGCAAAGACATAAGCTCTACATACATATTTATCCTGAAATAAAGTTTTCCAATCATCCCCAGTATAATATACCTATCTATCTATACCGGCGTAGCCCATTGTTGAGCTATAGTCTCTTCTTTGTAAGGAGTTACTTGACCAAGTTAAATTTTAGTTACTTTATTTGCTCCTAGATGTCATGGATGGCATGCGGTCAACACGCATCTAACAGGCAACTAAGGTATTACTATATAGGACGTTTATGTCGGTAAATTTTGTTTAGAGACCTCTTTATTCACGTTTAAGGTTCTTGAAAATCTTCAGATCGGCCGCGGTGGACTAGTGGTTATGCTCCTTGCCTCTGGTCCCGAGGGTCGCGGATTCAAACCCGGCCGAGGTCGATGGATTTTTAGGACCGAAAAATCCAAGGAGCAAGTCCTCCGGGAAGGACTTGAAGCCGTGGGTCCCGAGTCTGAAGATTTTCAGGCTCGTAAAAGATCCTTAAGCCTGAATGAAAAGGCCTCTAAGTAAAATTTACCGAATTTTCCCTTCCTAGTACTACCTTGGTTCCCTAGATGTCAGTATGAGGCGGAACGCTGACCACGGACCACTCAAAGGGAATCTATATGAAAACAAGTGTAACTAAATTAGTGTGGTTCAAATACTTCCCTATAGGGGGAGAGCGCCTAAATCTCTGTTAAGGGAAACATGGGATTACAAGAAAAAAGTCTTCAGGCTCGGGACCCAAGACTTAAAGCCTTTCCCGGAGGATCTGCTCATTGGATATTTTCGTCTTGAAAAAAGTAGATCGACCCCGGCTTAGTTTGAACCCGCGACACTCGGAACTAGAAGCTAGGAGCTTAATCGCTAGTTCACCGCAATTCCCTCAAACCACGATTAATATTATTCTCCCACCTCTTTATTGTTCTATAAGCTAATTTTCCCACAAGAACCTTCCACGCCCCTATTTCACTTCCCATTCGTGCCACATTCCCCGCCCATCTCAGTCTGCGAGACATAATAATTGAATAGTTGCTTCGGAAAGAAATCTAACCAACAAAAATTCCAAACTTGAGTTTTCAGTGGATTAGTGATCTATCTGGATAATATCACGACATGGCGCATGTAAAACTATCTCTGTTGTCTTCCAGATCTGTCTTATTTATTTTTAAAAGTTGGCATTCGAGCCAAAAGTGGAATTCATGTAACAAAATGGCGGATGAAATGAGTGAAGTCATGACTCATGAGTAGTAATTCATGATTTAGATTTGTTTTCTGAGTAACTATTCCGATTGATTGAGGGTGTTTCCACTTTTCAGCGGTTGCCCTTTTACCAGCCGGCTGCTGGCCCTTCACATCCACATGTGTCAATCACAGAGGTAGATGATCAACAGCCAGTGTAGGGGTGACATGTGGTTAGCATGTCGAGTTCCTCAACCTGGAGCCGCTACTTATTGTAGCTACCCAATTGCCTCACGATGCTGGGTGGGCACCGGTCCCATACTGACAGAAATACCATGAGAAAATTTCTTCCCCCATGGAGACTCGAACCAGCGCAAGTCCCGTAGCTCTGCGCCAAGGCTTCCTACCTTAACCGCTCGGCTACGGCGCGGGACGAGTAACTATTCAGTTCTTAATATATCTGACTTCCCATAAAGAAATGGTAGCTCACTGTTATGTAGTCTTCCCCATTGGCCTGATTGTTCATCTCTCTTTGGTCTAAAAATGTTCCTTCTTCTTCTTCTTCTTCGGCTTTCCCCCACTTATAGATTTGCCGTCTTCAGTTTCCATTTATTTTTAACACTCCAATCTCCTTCTTCCAAATTCCTATCATCCATTATAGTTCTGACATATGTTTTCCATTTCCATCTTTGTCTGCCACGTTTATTTCCTCCGGGGGGGTGACCATTGGTTCATATTTTTTGGTCATCTTTCATCTTCCATTCTCTGTACATGACCATACCATTTAAGAGTTTGATGCTGATACTGTTGTTATTATTATACATTTGAATACATAGAGATTCTAAAAGAAGCAAGGAATAAAGACCAACTCAATGAGAACATACCCGTAGACATAAATTCGCTATACAACCTATACAATACCAGTTATAATACAGAAGATGAAACATTGTTTTTGAAAGGCCTCCATGTCGGAATAACTTGATGAAATTTAATAATTTAGTTGAGGACGACTGACTTACCAGGTACCTCTAGGATGCCCCCTAATTATTTAGTTATTGGGTAAAAAGTTGGATAAACTTGGGTATATTTCTGGACAAAACGCGGAAAATAAGAACAACACTCATTCATGAATAAATAAATATGGTAAATTGCAATATCATTAATTCTTAATAATTCTACATAACTAAATTAATGTATAATGTAATTATATTGTTATCTAATTGTAATATTATTGTGTTTTCTTTTTTTTAAGTATATTATTACCAAACATCAACTTATTGTAACGGACTGTCAATAGCACGTACGGCTTACTGCCCGTGCGATCCATATTTGTAAATAACATTGTATGTATCTTACTTTTAGTCTAATAAAATCCTAATGTATAGTATAGTAGTTATTGGGTAAAATACTATTAGAGAGTCATGTGAATAAGTCAGTGGGTAAAATTAGGATGGAATTTAAAAGATATGAACTGGATTGAGTTAACTGAGGATGGAACCAATGCACCGTCTTACGGCATGTGGCATTGTAACTATAGGCTGTATAAGATGTACATTAAGTTCTGTATGGGACTTCGTGTATGAATTGAATTAGAATGTACACAACATGTTGTAGAAAATGTATAATGATGGGTCTCCGCATCGTGTAACATGATAGTATTTGCTTTATGCATATTTTTTTAACAACCCTTCTAACGATGTCTCCACATGTAAACAGAAACCTGTAATAATGTTAATATCATTCCGTGTAACTACATTGCAAAAGGCTGCTGTATTTTTTTTATTTACAGCATATTTATTGTGATACTCCATGCCTAGATTTTCCTTATATGCATAGTATATTACGATGCGAGGTTGGGAATTGGTTTTTATAGAAGCGAGGAAACGTTTAAAAACCGAACGATAGTGATGTTGGAAATATTTGTGTTCATTATAAACAACTGACTAACGCTAACAGTGTGGGCAATGTTTATTAGTTGAGACTATAGCAGGCCGTGACACCAACCAGTCATAAAATGTCTGCAAGTGCATGTTTATTGTTTTATATTGTTTGAAATAATATTCAGTTAATTTACCATGCAGTGATTTGTTTCGTATAATGTATATCAACACTACCTTTTTGGATACATTTTTGTATACACACTGTACGTAGTATTCATAAAGGGCAGTGGTTTTACTTCCCGCACGTGGTTTGTAATATGTAATATTGCATTATAGTTATTTAGGGTGAAACCCCGAAATGTAGGAAGTTGAACTTTCAATCATAGTCGCCATTGCTGTAAGTACGACAAAACGCAGTATCGCGCAAAAAGTCATTTAAAACTAGCTAATATAATGTTCAGAAACTTGATTAATGTCAATATTATGGTCTTATTAAAATGTATTTATTTATAATTTTTGTCTACGTCGATTAGTTCAGAATTTTGAAACAATTAAGACTCTATCTTCATTTTAAGAAATCATCTATATAGTCAGACTCCAAATGCTTGTTCTTGATTAATTTAATTAATTAATTTAACCTTTACATTGCTACGAACGGGTATATCCGTTGGCAAAGAAAATGCTTGATGTGCTATGGGCGTGTATATCCATTCTCAACTCCAAACCCCTGCTAGTTATATAATATGTATTGCATTGCTTTCAAACTAAGCAGGCATATACTGCCATCTCCTAGGAACCTAAATAAACTTTTTCCATATGTCTCCCTGCATTGAGCAAGGAGGGTTTTAAAGGCTGGAAATATCTCAGCAGTGAAAAGGTAAATATTACCCTTTCATTTACTTAGGTTGTAACTTTAATAGTGGCAACTATTTATGTATTACTAGTATACAACTATCAGGTCTGTGAAACTTCTACAGCCCTTCAATATAATATACAGCATTGTCTACAACTCATTGCCAGCGATGTTGAAGTCTTATTAGTGTAATTAATTGAATTGGTGTTTACTTGATGAAAATCCATATTTATTAATTAAATAAAAATAAAACGTAGTTTTATTTGATTTTCATATTTATTATATAATTCAGTGACAGCTGTTTCGGTACACTGTGCCTTCTTCAGACATGTTAACAAATTATGAATTGTGTTCCAACTGATCTAAGCAACAATACAACAATATTTATTTAATTTTTTTAATTTAACAAATGGGATTCATTCAAATCAAGTTGAGAATTTAACAACTTTTTACTAGTTTTAAATTTATTACTTTCTACAGCCTCCAAAAGATCTAACTTCTTACCCTTATCACAAATATGTAAAATTTCAAAATTTGGATCGAAACAATGGTTAAATTGGAATAGGTGGTTAGCATATTTTGAATTTTCTAAATTTCTGTTATATGCTCTCATGTGTTCCTTTATCCGAGAAATAAAAGTTCTACCAATGTGTCCTATATAGATATTGTCACATGTGCCACACTTCAATTTATATACACCTGATAATGTTTCTTTTTTTGTTTTGGTTTTATTGTTTTTTATTATATTTTGTAGAGTTTTATTAGATTTAAATGCCACATTAATGTTCAACTTTTTAAAGTGTTTAGACATTTTATTTGAAAATGGGCCTATGTATGACATTACGACATATTTCTTTATGTCAATCTTATTAGTGTCCCTGTAGCAGTTCCTGTACTGTTGATGTATCTGATAGACCGCCTTAATGCCAGCAGAATCTCAGGAACAGTCTGGAATCGAATGTCACGAAGTGGTTCATTCATCTTAGGGATCAAATCATGATCGTAAGGGCTTCATTCGCAACATATACATTTTCAACCAAGATCGCTGCTCCTGCTTTTATAAACATAGCGAAACACAACAGCTTAGAGCGGCAATTCAGAGGAGGCAAACTTCCTCTCTCCAAAGCTCATGCGCTTTGAGACCTACGGACGAGTCCATTTACTCTAAGATAGGTCGGACATACGTTAACATGTGACAGAAGTTACAACAAATAACACCGCCTGGTTTCAGTTTTACAGCAGTGTTGCCACTATTTTTGTTACAGCCCACGTAAATTCTAATTCCAAATCGTTATAACCCAAATACGTACACACACAATATATATATATATATATATATATATATATATATATATATAATACAAGGTGTAACAAAAAGGGATATCAAAAATTTGGGAAAACATTTCTTGCAGATAAAGGATAAAAAATATATAAACATAGGTCCGAAAATGGTTTATTTACTTGGTATAGCTCTTTGTCTACAAGTCCACTTACATGATGAAGTATGTAATACGTAGATGTCCTGTGGCCATAACCCCACAACAGAACAGTCCATTAACATGTACTTTATGCACGAAGGAAATCCTCCTCATTTAAGCCTTTTTATCTGTCGATTTCTGAATAGACTGTTTCCTGGTAGATGGATAGAAGGAAGTGGATACATTTCTTGGCCTACGCACTCTCCTGACTTAAACCGACTATATTTTTATCTGCGGAGATATTTGAATTTTTTTTATGCAACTCCACTTCAAGATGTAAAGACTCTTCGTGCTCGTATTCTGGAAGGCTACCAGACATACGAAATTATTCTGGTCTACATCCGCGCATTAGGGAGTCTATGCTTCAGCGGGTTGACGGATGCATTGGAGCTAGTGGGAGTCATTTTGAACATTTTTTCTGTGATTTCCTGTTTCCCCACGGTTCTATTATTGAGTGTTCTTTTATGGGGTTCAGAAGTAGAAAAAGTGCTCTTAAAAAATAAAGCATTTCCGGACCTATGTCAATATAAGGTTTTTTTATCCTACATGCAAGAAATGTTTTTCCCAATTTTTTTATATACCTTCTTGTTACACCCTGTATATGTATTGTCTCTATCGAGGGATGGGCTTAGACAGTATCTTAGGTGTCAGACATATAACAACACCTTCCTGCACGTAGTCGGACTCCACGTTGCGTAAATCTGCGTTTAGGCCAATGGGCACAAAGATTGTCCCATTAAGGCATCATCACAGAGAAACCTAAATTTGCTGAAGTTCGTAAATTGCCCATAGTCTGGCCACCCCGCATCTTTTCGTAGCTGTCCTGCTTTCAATCTTACAGCAGGGTAAACAAAACCCGAATCTAAGCCCACAATACCTCAACCTTCACATCGGTGAAGGTCAAACCTTCCGTTTTTCCTACAAAAAAACTCCAAGCGCGACAGGCATAGAAGGCCATTAGCCCATCAACCGACTGCTCGTCTCAACGTCCACATGTGTTATATTGCAGATATAGACGATAACAAGCGCCAGTGTAGGGGTGATATGTGGTCAGCGTGTCGGGTCCCCAGCCGTTATATCTGGTCTTCTCAACCTGGAATTGCTACTTATTGTAGCTACCCAAATGCCTCACGATGCTGGGTGGGCACCGGTCCCATACTGACCAAAATTCCATGAAAAGTGAGAAGTCTCTTCACTGGTCTTCCAAATCATCTTTTCTCAATTTTTTTTATAAGACATCGGGATTTTTGGTAGTCTGTATTTTACCATTCTATCGACATGTTCTAACCACTCAGTATTCTAATTTTCTATGACTTCTTAACACAGTATTTTTAGTTCGTTTGTTATTTCTATATTATTTTTATCATTATTATTATTATTATTATATATTATTATTATTATTATTATTATTATATGGGTCCGAAACCTGGGCAGTAAGTAGAAAACAAGCCAACAATCTGTTAGTTGGAGAAATGGATTTTTGAAGGCGATCGGCAAGAATTTCAAGAAGGGATAAGGTCGGAAACAGCACGATAAGGGAATTTATGCAAGTTGAGAAATAATTAGAAAAAATAGAAGAAAAACGGTTGAAATGTCATGGAACACCTCATAAGAATTGTAGAAGAGACGGGATACCAAAGAAGATCCTTATTTGGAAAGCAGTTTAAGGAGGTTTAGTTGTGATATTTTAGAGGTCAGATCCTAGCAGAACGATGGTTGGGATTGTGATTGTGAAGAGAAGCTATGGAAGCTCTAGATATGAAGAGAAGAGGATGTTTAGACAGGAACCTCTGGCGACAAATCACTTTGGGTTGAAGGAGAAACACTGTATTGTGGAATGTTCCTAAATTTAAAAAAAAAATGTTATTAAGACTAACGTGGTATGGACATTAAAGAAGAATGCAGGATGAGAAAGTACCAAAGGCCAACCGTACATGGAAAATTGAAAGAAGGAGCAGGTAAATGTGGACCAAGAAATACCTGGAAGAATAAACATTCAACATTTCATGAAGAAAAGTAGGGTATAATGGACTAAGATACAGAGGACAGAGCACAATGGATAAACTTTAATTCAAGAAAATTTATGAATGTGTATTATAAACTGATAATCTATAGTAATTTATGAATTTTTAAACAAAAAGCTCATTGTAACCATTAAGATTGGTTGAAGAAAAGCCTCAATGACGAGGAAAATTCTCATAATGAAATTGTTATTATTTATATTATTAACTGAAGTACTATTCCTATGTTCGGACATGCATTAGTGAAATTGAATTAGATTGGATTGAGAATGTGAAAGCAGGATTTAGAATGACTATTTAACTCATGCCCCAAATGGGAGTCAATGACCAATCACGTTTCAATGATTTCTGTTTTACAACCAATCAGAGTCGTGTTTCACGAAATATTATCAGTGTTAGGATTATCATATATTAAACAAAGCTCCTCCTTTTTAATATTCTGAACAGGTCTGACCGTTATTTTGCGAGTGACTGAGCCTATAACAAATACGGCTACCAGATTGTATATAATAGTGCTTACATGTCAACATTGTAGCACATTGAGGTTATACCACCAAAAAAAGAAACCACTGTTTGCACTTTCTTAAATGTATTTTTTCCCAGGTAATTAATCGAGAAAAATATAATTGTCATATTTACATCATACGACATCAGAAATGAATTAATATACAGATTGATGTGTTTCATTTTTTCTCCACTAGAGAGCATTCTTACAATATTGTGCGTTCCTTTGGCAATAAATAGTATGATCTGGTGTGCAGTGATAAACAAAAGAAGCAGTAGAAGCGTACCTATCGTTTCTCATTTGTTTTCAAACATCGCCGTTTACATTAAATATATAAATATTTTAAAATAACTATAGTTAAATAATGATTTGTGAGTAAACAGCTTAATTTTATTCGTTAAATAGTCCTAACTTATGATAAAGCTGTAACAGAATGGACTTGATAATCTGCTCAATAATTCAAATGGGTTTAAACACATCCTCTTAAATTCACCCCAGACACTTACTTTCTACTTTCTTAAACATTACCTTCAGGACCAATGACTTGATGATCTCTAACAATTAAAATAATAATAATCATAGTGTTTCTAGTACCTTTACTGTTAGTATACTACTCTACTGGAATAATAATATTATTAATAATTAGTATTATTATTTACTTATATACAAATTTTTAATGTTTACACATATTTCTGTGCCTAATGTTTTATTTTTCTTTTCCACTCGTCTCTATCCATCCACTCCACGTCCTCCAGTCCTCTTGTTCTCATTCCAGTTCTCATTTCGTGCATCCACGAGTTTTCGAGGTCTTCCTTTCCTTCTTCCAGGTGGACACCATTCCAATGTTTTCCTGGGTAACCTTTCTTCTTGCATTCGTCGCACGTGTCCACACAAATGTAATTGCTTGTATCTTATATAATCTACTATTGAATATCTAATATTCTTTTTTTTTCTCATATGACAGTACAATAAATAAAATAATAATAATAATAATAATAATAATAATAAAATAATAATAATAATATAAGCAATTAAATGTATATGGGCATGTACGACGATTGCAAGAAGTAAGTTTACCCATAAAAACATCGGAATGATATCCACCTGGAAGAAGAAGGAAAGGAAGACCTCGAAACTCGTGGATGCAAGAAATAAAGATCTGGAATGAGAACAAGAGGACTGGAGGGCATAGAGTGAATGGACAGAGACGAGTGGAGAAAGAAAATAAAACTTAAGGCACAGAAATATGTGTAGATATAAAAAAATGTGTATATAAATGAATAAAATAATAATAATCTATATCTGTACCCTATAATTACCCGTGTATGGGTTAGAATGCTCCCTAGTAGGAGTGTTTTTAACCAAGCGAATTTAATTACGCTTAGTTACCCCCAGATACCAGAGAGTGATATGGGTTCGGCATAATTACCTCAGTGAGACACCTGGTGTGACTAAAGTTTTACTTGGATGGGAAACGGAAGGTAATTTTTTCAAGAGGCCTCTTTATTCAGGCTTGCGGTTCTGTAACGAGCCCCTTAAAATGTTCAGATTCGGGACCCACGACTAAATGTCCCTTCCGAATTGGATTTTTCCGTCCTAAAAATTCATCTGAATCTAAAAAAAATTCTTTATTAGGAATAATAATATTATAACAATATATTTTTATTTATCAATTAGTTGTAATTGAGATTTTTTTAACTAGAGAGAGGAATTTGTCCTAGTTGTATACTGGAATTAACTGTACTGGAGCTTAAAGGAGGAGGTGGGATGGGGTGTATCACATGTCTGCATACCTATCAGGCGATTCTTCTGTAACATGAATGAATGGAATTAATGTATTTTTTTAAGAAAGGAAATACATACGCATTTACATTGCGCACGGGCTTGCTTGGCCTACGTGCATTATTTGTCCATGAATTACAAAATAAAAAAAATAATCATAATATAAACTAATACCTACATGGCAACCTGTATCAGAACAGTGAATATATATAAATACATAGGTTGTTTCTTTAGTTTTGGCAACTATTTATTTTCTGGATATATAGCATACATACATGGTTGTAAGTTTTAGAGGCCTTCGGTGTAGTCACCAGCATTGCATACAATGTATTCCCAGTGATGTGATAGCCGTCGAATGCCGTCGGCACTGCTTAATCTCTGGATGGTGGGTAGAGACTGATTAACTGCACTCAGAATGCCGTCCACTGTTCTGAATCTCTTCCTTGAGTTTAGGAATGAGGTTGAAGTCACAGGGACTTACGTCTGGAGAGTATGAAAGGTGGTAGAGCACCTCCCAACCTCAGCGATTGAACGAATCAGACACTGCCCCTAGGTCATGTGACACATTTTCGTGTCATCTAAAGACTTGTACCCACCTTGCCACTGGTCGGTACTGCAATGTATCTGCACCACAAGCCTCTCGTAATCCTTGATGACACTGTAGTGCATTTCTGTCTCTAAACATTCAATCTTCAACCAGATTCTCTGCTCCTGCTTTGAAAACTTGTACTACGTTATACTGCGACGCCTAGATCTAAACTGATAAATTTGGGCTCATTTTTACATGAGGAGGGGAGGGGGGAGAGGCGAATCCATATGCTTGGACGGAGGGGAGGCACTGAAATAACATGTGCAATAAATAGAATTGTCAACCCTAGTTTTATTTGGATTCCACACTATTGTTGCCAAAACTAAAGAAACAACCGACGTAAAATCTATGTCTACAGTACATACACAATAATACACATCTGCACTCATCCATGAAAAGATCATATGTTTATAATATAAAAAAGTCTCATTCTGTGTATTAACAATTTAAAAAAAATTGCTGCAAAACAAATTAAAACAAGATAGAAAAAACACACACCTGCATACCCATACACGCGGGCGCTCATACCCCTCCCCGCCACTGCAGACATCAAGTGTACTATCAGGCTACTCAACTTATCAAGACTACTTACTGTATAATATAATTGAAAATTGTAAACAACGCCCATGTTTAGATTCTTATTAAACATTAGGAAGCAATATAAGGTGCATAACACAATAAAATATACTTAGGCTATGCATTGCTTACGAGGTAATGAAACATTTTAAGACGAAATTTTCCTATCGCAAAGCACATTTGTTTTTGTTTTGGGTGGCATTTCACTACACGTAAGATCAGATACGCGCAATATCAACTACCGACGTATTCTACAATAACTCCACTTCTTTACTAGATAGATAGATAGATAATGGAATTTATTGCCTTTTTTCAGAATAAAGAAAATACATATGCATTTACATTGCGCACGGGCCTGCTTGGCCGTACGTGCATTATTTTTCCATGAATAAAAAATAAAACAAATAATATAAACAAATACCTACAAATACACCTGTATCAAAAAAACAATAACAGGCTACATATATGTAAAATCTATGTCTACACTAAATCACAATAATGAAACGTTCTTTACTGCGTCTGTCTTTCTACATGACAGAGCTATCTTCATAGCCCGGTAGGTATACAGCTGTGTGATACACCGAATCCAACCCCCTCGCGCGCATTCTTGTACAGTCTATACCAATGAAAGTAAGCCTTCGACATTGTGGATCAGATTACGCTCTCTGCTTAAAACGTATTATTTTTCTTTAAAGTATTTATTTCTAAAGTTTCTAAAATACTTACCTTATTTATTTTGTTGCAAACATGTAAAATTCTAAAATCTGAATTATACCATTCGCCTCAAAAGACGAGGTAGACTCGCCGGCAGTTAAATGACCTTCAACTCAGAAGACAAGCTACACTCGCTTAACTCTGCTGTTATATATTATGCAATATTTTTACATCCCTTGGCAGGGTAATCTTTTGTTAACATGTATGAATAGTAGAGGAATGTGTTTTAGCCTTCGCCCTTATTGTGATCTCAAGTACCGTTCTTTTGCTTGTTTTGAATATCTGAAAATATAAAATATAATTTACGGTTTCTGGAGAAATGCATTGAGCATTTAAACCTGAAGCGAATGGGTTAAAACAATGCTCAAATTCAATTAAGTCGTAATTTTGTACAGTATTTTATACATCTTTGTACAATGTTTATACCTTTTGATTATATTGTATTATTTGGTTTTTTTTAGTTGACAGTGCATATAAATAGAAAATGTATTAATATTTATTAAATTCGACTGATGAAGTATAGTGTATTGAAACAGCTGTTTCGAATGTTAAATAAAATAAATATATATCAAAAATCATATAAAACTTAGGTCGTTTTAATTATAAAATACATCGTGGATTTTTACACAAATAACCACCAAATAAATTGATTTATTTTTCAGATAATTGAAAAGCTCCAGCTAAATTCTGTTTTCAGTTCAGACCATTTAATTTTAAGATCATGAACAAATGCGGAAAATAAAGCACATACAATTTTATTATTCCGGGACATCATGCAGTCCTACCAATCTTCTTATCGATTCCGCTAAAAGAAACCCATTTGTATTCCACACGTTTCACTTCGTATGGAAATAAAGGAATTTGATGTTATAGGGAAAATGCATTAAAAAGTTGGAAAACAGACGATTTAATATCATTCGGCTTTCGATAATTTAACTAACACTGGTATTTCTGTTATCAGGTCTCAGTGTGAGGGTTTTATGGATCAGTAAAAATGTTCACGAATTAGCTGAACCACCATCAATCAATTTTAATAATAACAATAATAATAATAATAATAATAATAATAATAATAATAATAATAATAATAATAATAATGGCATCTTTTAAAAAATCTAAATTTATATTTGCTCTAAACTCGACTTCATCATTACCCGTGTAAGGTACATATATTAAATTGGTCTTTCTCTATAATTTATCATATTTATACTATTATTATTATTATTATTATTTATTATTGTATTGTTATTGTTATTATCGTATAAAATGTTGTTTGTACATGAAATTTACATTGCTACATTTAATATATTTTTAACTCTTTATAATTAGTATAGTGTATATTTATAATTGTCAAATATTTATTTGTATTTGTGCCGGTTGAGTGGAAGAGAAGGCCTTATGGCCTTAACTCTGTCAGAACAGATAAAAATTATTATTATTATTATTATTATTATTATTATTATTATTATTATTATTATTATTATTATTATTGTTAATAATAATAATAATAATTTTATAAAGTATATTCCACAATACAGTGGTTTTCCTTCAACCCAAAATTATTTGTCGACAGAGGTTCCTGTCTAAAGCGTCTTCTTCCCTCAAATCCCTACTTCCATACTTCTCCTCACTTCCATCCAACGTTCTCCTAAGTCTGCCACTTCCACTTCTTCCATTAGCTTTCCAATCAAAGGATATTCTTTGGTATTCTATCTTCTTCCATTCTTATGAGGAGTCCATACTACTTCAAAACTTTTTCTTATATTTTTTCTAATACGTTATTTTAACTTGCATAATTTCAATTAATAATAATAATAATAATAATAATATAATAATAATGATAATAATAATAATAATAATAATAATAATAATAATAATAATAATAATGAATATTGAGTTAAGACCTTAAGACTTTGTCTACCGCTCAATTAGGTTAAACAATACAAAAAATAATGTTACATCTAAATTACAATAAACAAATTATTACAGAGTATATTTACAGTACAATTATTATTTAAAATATATTTTATTGACTCTAGATTTACATGAAATATAAACTGTACAAGATAGAAAAATGAAACAAAATACTATTAATGACATAGAATAAATTTAGTTGTGGAAAAAATAATTATTTAACAACAAGTAATTTTATGAGCGTGACTTAAAAGTGTCAAGTGTGCCGCAACCCATGATATCTCGAGGGATGTAATTCCAGGAGTGGGCGGAATCTTGTGACCTAGTGTCAATATTGTGGAAAGAAGATAACCTCGCCAGGTAACTAAGACTGTAGCAATTCAGAAGCTTGAAATACAGTGTAGGAATGTGCAATTCACGTCTACCATTAAGACGCAGCCAAGAGACATTATTGAAGTGTTCGGAAATAAGATCATAACGGCGAATTTTGAAAATGAAAAGAACGCAAGCATTATGAACACGCTGCAGTCTCTAGACAAGTCACAGTCTAAATCATCATACATAAAGTCACAATAATCGAAGTGTGGCAACACAAGAACTTGTTTTAATTAAACTGCAATCAGTGTCTTTAAACGTCTGAGATAATATAAGATGAGGAACATATTTTTTTACAGATATGTTTCACTTGTGTTTTTCAGAATAAATTGCGTCTAGATGTAGTCCAAGATCTATTGTTGTAGAACAATAAGGGATAATTATATTATTTATAGTAATGTTTGGAAATGTAGATATTTACACCACATTACACCCAATTCGTATTATGCTTCATTCATCAATGTCCTCCATATCTCGCTGTTGTTCGCTCCTTCCAGATGGCTTTCTGCACGTATGAGACAGTGGTACATCTGATTCTTCCAATATAGTTTTGCTCCGGACAATTATATTTCAATCAGTTGAGTTGGTGTTTACTTGATGAAAATCCATATCTATTAATTAAATAAAAATAAAACATAGTTTTATTTGATTTTCATATTTATTATATAATTCAGTGACAGCTATTTCGGTACACTGTACCTTCTTCAGACATGTTAAATTATGAATTGTGTTCAGTTAGAACTGTGTTTTATTTTTATTTAATTAATAATTATATTTTACCTCGTAGATAAATTGTCATAGCTTGTTAATATGTTAATTTCTTATTAGTTGAATTTTTTATTGATACAAAAACCCCTATTTTTAATTTGTTGTTTTTATTCTTTTAATTAAAGGATTTGAGTTTTGTTTAATTATAGTGATTATTATCATTAGTGTGTCATAGTGTTATAACTGTAAAATATATGTATTTTATTCAAATATGGAAACATCTTCATAATTTTATATTTTTTTTTTTTGCATTACAAGAAAGGTCCACTTTAACCTCCATATTCCGGTCAAGTGGACCCCAGAGCTTTTAGACTATTTTTAAGTTTAGTTAGTCTATTGATTTATGCAGACAAGCATTATGACTGATCTTCTTCTTCTTCTTCTTCCGAATGCAGTATTGGTTGATGATGCCCGTTCTGCGACTACAAAAACTGATCTTTCCATCGGTTGAAGGGTCTTCCGAGGTCTCTTTTGCCTTTAGGGTTGAGGTGGTAAATCATCTTTGGTAAACGGGAATTTGACATTCTCTGGACGTGTTGGAACCATTTAATCTGATAATTTTGTATATGTTCAACCATTTCCCTACTACTCCACTGCATCCTTATCTCATCACTTTTCATTCTATCCCTTAATGTTACTCCAGTTAGTGATCGGAGGAATCTCATTTGTGAACTATTAATGCGGGATTTATCTTTTGCTCGAAGTGTCCAGCATTCACTTCCGTATAGTAGAGCAGGTTTGGCTATGGCATTATGAAATCTCAATTGGATTTCTTTCCTCATTTGTTTTCCAAATTTCTCCTAATTATACCATTTAATCTGTTATATTTTTCTAAATTTGTTTCCACATCTTTTTGATTATGAAACTGTGATACATTATTACCTAAATAATTAATGTGTGTTACTTGTTCTATTGGTTTATTATTTATTATTATTTTTACTCTCGGAAGTCCCTTTCCAGTGATTGCCATGGATTTGGTTTTATTTTCAGATGTTTTCATGTTATATTTTTCCAGGGTATTCTGCAATTTAAACACTGATCTCTGCAAATCATCTTCATTCTCTGCTAGAAGTACTTGACTGATCTTAATTGAAAAAATTATTGATATTTATTTAATGTTATAACAAATTATTGTTGAACATAACATTCATGTCATTCATTTGCAGACAGCGATTTGGGTTTAGTAAAATTACAAGGATATTAAATAAAATTAATCAAGTGCATGGTTTTACATATAGCATCCTCATTGATAGAAAATAGGTATTCGTGTAAAGTGCACCCAGGTTCACTTTAACCGCTTCGTGGAGGATCCACATTAACCGAATTCCTTTGTTATGTTTAATTACTATATACAGCCGCCACGTCACATAAAATCATACCAAACCCGTCAATATATTAAAACAACATAATTATACATAATAAAATATATTTAGGAAAAGTTTCATTATTTATAACATTCATTAGCAGAAATCAAGAATTAATTCTTAACTTGAAAAAATTTAAACTGGTCGTTTTCAAAAATGTCACAATAAACCTTTCGGCGCACAAATAAATAAAGAAAACAGGCATTGAACACGTCAAAGTTGAATTAGGGGAAGAAGTTGAAATATTTTATAATCGAGGGCAGCAGCAATTAAAGAAGATATTAACAGGGTCCGCTCAAATCGAAGGATCCACTTTATCCAAACTTCCTCTACACATTTCGGAAAATACCAGAATATTGAACCAAATATGAAAAAAAAGCATGTTAATTTCTTATGACACTCTTACCTTAAATAAAACAAATTCTAGAATGAAAACAGCAACACTCAATAAATACCCAAAACCTAGATATATGAATGGAGATGTCATATGGAACATGGAAAGAGGTACATAATCATGTATAGAATTCTTCCCCATTCTCTTTCCACGTACCCAACCCGATGGATCTAAAAATGTTTCAACAATTTTGTTAATAATTCCAGCTTCCACTAAATTAATTATTATTTTATTAACAGCTTCAACAAATGGGTTCCTAGCGTACATATTCAGTGTTCTGTGATAACCTTTGACGTCCTCAGTAAATATATGGAATACTGATGTAGAATCATCACCAAAATACAATCGTGAAATGTACAAAAACCTCTCTTCAGTTGTTAACGCTGCAACACTTGAATTGCGATAACAAAACTCTAACAATTGACAATCGTTAGAAAACATTAAAAAAGATGTTTTGCTTGTATTATGTAACCTATTATCATGACGAAACGCTTTTTGAGTTAAAGATAATTTCAAGTTTGATCGTTCTAACTCATCAAAAGTATTTAATCTGATATGATTTTCCAGGATCTGTAAAATAGCTGGTCATGAAAGCTTGAAAAACAGTTGTTAAAGCAATTGAAATTAATACCCATGTTATAAAAATTATTCTTACTGTTGTTTTCTTTGATATTTCATCGACAGAAATGTTTAAAAACACACCCCAAGAGTTGAAATACATTTAAAGATGTCAGTATTATGGGATGTGTTGATATACCTCATTACAATTGATACAGATATGAGACTTACTATCGTAAACAACCACGTTTCAATTTTGAAAACATTTGTTATGTTAGACCAATGGGGATGTGATGCAGAACGAGGTGCAATCCAAGTATATGTTTCAGTATAGTACCTTGACATATACTTAATTGTATTTGTACTTTGAGAACCATAGGAATGCCCTAATATAAACATATTTTTTGCTGAATCACCAACCTCGAATACATTTCTTGCTTCAATATCTAATTTACTTACAATTATTGATATTAATTTTCAATTCAATGCCATCTGTTTACATTATTAGAGGATGTAAGTATTGAAAAGGGTGGATTATGAACACCACGTATAAGAAATCCACATTTCTTATTTGATTTTTGAAATTTTGTTTTATATATTTGCTTTGAAATGTGTTTAATTTTCGGTGCAATTACCACGAATTGGTGTTTTTCTCTCAAATTAACCACATTCATCTGATGGCCATGTTAAGAGTTTCAGATATTTATTCTTATTTTGATACACGATAATTGCGTTTCGTAAAGAAAAATCATTTAGGAACTTGAACACAGCGTTTAAATTTGATGTTACGCCTAATACTATTATAATTATCTTTGCTTTGTGAAGAGATAGATTTGACGTCAATATTTGGTTACTATTTATATTTTGTAGAAGTTTTCCTTCAGTAACGAATATGAAAGCGTCGAATTTTTCACTTTCGTGACTGCAGCTGTTATTAAAGTCCATCAACTGTATTGTCCATGAAGAAATTGAATGCATATTTTTCAAAATTTTGCTTTCAATGCCTTTATAGAAATTGTTTTTTTAATTCAAGTTGAAAATCACATTTGAAGTTTGTAGTGGAAATTATTTATAGTAAATTGAAGTTTTTTGGTTGTGTCAACTTCTTTATTTTGATAATCTAAGTAATTTCTTTCTTGTGAACAAAGATTTGATTCGTTAACGAATGTATCGTTTTGGTCGGAAGTATGATTCCTGACGATTGCATGCCTTTTTTAGTATACTCAGATGGAATTGTCATTAATATATTTCCTTCTTTTCGAAATAATCTTTTGGATATATAGCAAACACATTTTATCATGTGTTCCTCATTATATGAACCCACGTTTCCTAGAAAATTAATGCCATTTCTTTGTATCTGTAACAGTAAAAATAACATGTTTAGTTACATTAGATTATACAGTTCATTTCATAAATAAACTTATATAGGAGGGCGATTTCAAACGTTCTGAACACGGCGCATGCGCGACCGTTACGGTGGCGTGATACATAGGGAAAACTTCGAATAGAGGGAAAACTGAGTACAGTGACATCTAAAAACTTTCGGTCGTTTACGATGAAATACAATGAGTAAACTACAATGGGCAGCGCTGTTTTGTAGTAGCAGAATATGTAACTAAAGAAACAAATGCAAGGCACACGGCGTGTTCACTCGTGATTATGGGAAATTATCCTTTTGTAAATTTGCATTTTTTAACTGCTATCCTTTCGTTCTATGTAGACGGTACTCTAAAAATTATATACTATCGAAAGTTAAAAATTATTACTTAGATTTTATTTTACTCTAATTTGTAAGTAATTTCAAGCTTGTTTACAATTTTAATGTGAATCTATTTTCAAAGATAAACCTACTAGAAGTGATAAAATTCTAAGATTTGTTAGGTTAGGAAGAGTGATGTTAGTGTACAGCCATTTCTAATAAATATTATAAAAATGTGACTTTATAATGGATTTCAGATGTACAACATGGCTAAGGTTGTTCAATAAATATTGTACAAAATATGTGTGTAAGAATAAGGGGGTAGGTCAATTGTACATATTTAAAGGAGCTCATGATGCACGTTTTTAAATTTTAATAAACGAAATTAAATTAATATGTTTTATTTATTTCCATTCTTCCCTTCTGTTAAAATTAAATAAAATATTTAGGTCTGAGAGGCTGTGTGCAAATAATTCCATAATTTAATACCCTCAGGGGTCCTCATCTAGGGGATATGTGGATGGCGACCACAAGGTGCCCAAGCTGTGCAAAACATTTCTTCCACTTACTTGTGTTTTGCACTCTTTTAACTTTACTATCTAACCTCTCTTGTTAACTCTTGTTTTTTTTTTTCGACCCCGACGCTATTAGGGCATCCAAGGGCTAGGGAAATAGGAGTCTTTCCTTTCTTCCATTTCTTCTTTACTTTATTTTCTTTTCTTCTCCAGAAAAAGCCTGACCAGAGGCTATAAGATGGCAGCCCCATCACTGGTCTTGCCTTCCTTTGGCCAGCAACCAATCGAAGGGACTATTATTATGCTTTCAAGTCTTATACGAGAATTTCCCTCGAACGTTGGAGGGAGAAAATTTCTATAGGATCGTAACAGGCCTTGGCCTAATACTTGGAAGGAAGAAGAAGAAGAAGATTAATTAATATGTTATTTATTCCTATAAAAGTTCAATTCCATGATTATTCACCAGATGGCGTTATATAATTATAATTCATAATTTTACCACCAGACGGTGCTGAATTTCATATTAGTACCAGAAAAAATATCGAAACAATTTAGATGTCGTTAATTCTTCTACACTAGCGCCGCTTGTGGCATGTACGCGAAACTTGTCCACTTTCTTCTCTGGTACTCTGCGGCGTGATCGAGTTGAAATTTTCGTCAATTGTTAATTAGATTTTAGGCGTGGCGGCTATATATGTCTCCAGGTTAGCTTGGCTGTGTCGTGAATAATTCAGTTTTAAAATGGAAGAGACAACCGAGTCAGTTCAGATTACACACAGTGACCAGCGATTCTATATCAAAATTGAATCTTTACGTTCGAAAGAATCTAAGTGAAATTCACAATTATTTGAAGGAGGTGTGCGGAACAGTGTAGTGGATCATAGCACAGTATCACGATGGGCTGCTCGTTTCCGTAAAGGTAGAATAAGTACTGAGGACAACACAAGATGTGGAAGACCATCAACTGCAACAGAACTACACTTCTTAAGATTGTTAATAACCATTTTGAGAGAGGATCGACGAAAAACATGTGAGGAAAATTGTACATGGAATCCAGAATGTCTGTCACTTCATTGTTACAGAATCGTCACTGAAAATTTAAAGATCAGAAAAGTTTCTGCCAGATGGGTTCCTCAACATCTGAGTGAAGAGCAGAAGGCACACTTCAGTCTGGCTCAAATATCTCCGCATCCCGGTTTCATCTAGTTGTAACAATGCTTTTCAGAAACTGTTCTCCTTCTGTTCGGTAACGTCTAAGCAATTCTTCTGCAATCTTTTGCGACCTGTTCTGGTCCGCTATGTGTAATCCGACCTGACTAGGTTTCCTCTTCCATTTTAAAACTGAAAATTATTCACGACACAGCCAAGCTAACCTGGACCACACTTATATAGCCGTCAAGCATAAAGTCTGATTAAAAACTGACGCAAATTTCAACTCGATCACGTCACCGTAACGGTCGCCCATGCGCCGTGTACAAGAATTTTGAAATCACCCTCGGTGTTTTGTATTTGTAAACAATGTTTCGAAGTTATATTTATATTATTATTATTATTATTATTAATTATAATATTATTATTATTATATTATTATTACTTATTACTTACTTACTACTACTCACTCACCTGGCACTATCGAACCCGTAGGTGCATGGTCGCACGGGACATAAGCTATCCATACATCCCTATCCTGAGCTAATGTTTTTCCAATCATTCCCTGTATAATTACTTTATTCAAATCTATAATGTAATGTTATTTCCCAACCTATTCTTGGTCTACCACAATGGGAGTTTTCCTTTCTGAGAGGTTCCTACAAGAAACTTTCATGTGCAAGTCTTGCTATTCCCCATACGTGCCAACAATGTCCTGCCCATAGCAGTCTACGAGACTTAACTTGTTTCCTTATTATATCTGGCTTTCCAATAAAGAACCATGTCGTTCATGTTATGTAGATTCTCCATTCAAATGTTTGTTTATCTCTCTTTGGTCCAAAAATGTTCTTAAGTACTTTATTATTATTATTATTATTATTATTATTATTATTATTATTATTATTATGATTAATAATATTATGGTACGAGTTAAATTGGATTGGACAATAAAGGTAGAAACAAAACAAGTGTATGGGAGGTGGAGCAGAAGCAACCGAAGATTTAAATATTAGATATCAGAAGGGGTTATAATTAGAGGATGTGTAAAACTCCTTTACTCATGTATTGTATGGTGAAGCTTGGGAAACAAATCCACTAACTTAGTCGCATACTTTTATGAATCTAATATATAAAAATCAATGTTTGTTTGTTTGTTTGTTTGTTTGTTTGTTGGTTTGTTCGTATTCTATGCGCGGCCATACCGTTGATAGCGATTTTGATGGGATCTTTTTGCAAAATGTTCAGGAGATTCCCGGGATGAACATAGGCTATAAGAGAGATGTGATATTCAACCCCTTCACCCCTAACAATCACCCTTTCTAGTAAAAAAGTGAAATAAAGTCCCTATTTTGACGATTAAATGGATTACGCTGTCTAAACTATAACAAATACAACTAATTAATGTACAAAGAATTGAATATATCACAAAACTACAAAAAAAGTCCGCGACAGAATATGTTCATCTTTTACGGATAAACTCGCAATAACCATTTTTGTATTGCATTGATACCAAACAGATCGGGATAAGTAGATCCCGGGCAAGCGTGATCTGTCATACCGTTCATCCGATTGAGATGGGGTTTTTTGAAAAAATGTTAAGGAGATTCCGGGGATGAACATTAGGCTATTAGATGTTATAATACTCAAGCCCTTCACTCCTAAAACTCACCCTTTGTAGTGAAATACGTGAGAAAAAGTCCCTATTTGGACGCGTAAATGGCTTACGATACCTAAAACATAACAAATACACCAAAATTAACGTACGCAGAATTGAATATCTCAAAAACCTCTACAAAAAAGTCCGCGATAGCATATGTTTATCTTCTATGGATACTCACACTAACCATTTGTGTCTTTCATTGATGACAAGAGGTTGGCGATTAAGTAGATTCCAGGGCAAGTTTAACAGCGCACGGCTGGTGGTAAAAACACATTAACATTTATTTAGGAGCAGGAGCGCACCGCCGGGTATTAGCTAGTAGATTACGGTATATAAAAATTCGAAATTAATTTTTAATCATTAGTTTATTCATCAGTGTTACAGGTAGGCCTACAACAATAAAATTTCTAGGGTAGATATTTTATGTATAAGGATTACCTCTAGTCAAAATTTCACTTTCTTATTTGTTATTCAGGATGATGTAACTGTACCTCGAAATAGGTATGTTATGGCCAATATAGGTATGTTATCATATAAAAATTAATTCATTATGAACATTTTAAGATATCAAAATACATAAACATTTTTGTACCTAAATGTACACTTATTCAAATTTGAATAGAACTCCATGACACGACAACCGTAAAAGATCCTTGGCCTATCACCCGGTTGCTGGTCTGACATCCACATGCGTCAATCAGAGAACTCGACGGATCATCCAGCCAATATTGGGGTAACATGTGATCAGCATGTCAGGTCATCCAGCCGCCATGACTGGTTTTCTCAATCTCGAGCCGCTACTTATTGTAGCTACTCAAATCCGTCATGATGCTGGATGGGCACCGGTCCCATAATGGTAGAAATGTCATGAGAAAATATGTTCCCCCTTGGGAACTGGATCCACCAGAAGGCCTGTAGCCCTGCACGAAAGCACCGCGGATTTAACCGAACAAATTTGAATGGTTATGAACTATCAACCAAGAGGAGGAAAAAGAGATCGGGGGTGCCCACGAAAAGAGATGGATACAGCAGCTATAATACTCGGAGCCAGAACGAACCAAAAAGTTTCAATCCTTGAAACGAATAGACGTAGAAGATATTTGAATGATGGTCTTTAACGATCTCTGATAAACATACAATTGAGACAATAGAAATGAGATTTCTCAGATCCGTTGCAGGGATCAAAAGAGAAATAAAGATATCAGAGATTAGTTACAAATATATCATATAAACGAGAGAATATACAGAAATAAATCTAAATGGTTTGAACATGTACAAAGAATGTCAAATAATCGTTGATCAAAACAGATTCTTTATAAACATCGAGGCCAAAGAAATGTAAGAAGACCGAAACGATGTTGGAAGGACGATCTAAGCATAATAATAATAATAATAATAATAATAATAATAATAATAATAATAATAATATAATAATAATCATAATAATAATAATAATACTTACTTACTTACTCACTGGCACTATCGAAACCGTAGGTTCATGGACGCGCGGACATAAGCTCTCCATACATCCCTATCCTGAGCTAATGCTTTCCAATCATTCCCTGTATAATCTACTTCCCTCAAATCATAGTTAATGTTGTTCTCCCACCTCATTCTTGGTCTACCAACTGGGCGTATAATAATAATAATAATAATAATAATAATAATAATAATAATAATAATAATAATGCTTTATTTTAGCTGGCAGAGTAATGGCCATAAGGACTTCTCTTCCACTCAACCAGCGAATAGTAGAATTATACAAAAATTACATACTTATTACAATTTTAAGATATTATTAAAATACAGACTAAACAAAATACAATGATGATGTGATCTAATACTAGCTAATACTAACAAAAACATAGAATATAATAAATTAAAATGATATAAAATAAAGTAAGTAGCTTCCTACATGATTATTGTTAATTAGTTTCAAGTTGGCAATTTATTCAAACTAGTTCGACATCTATGATTATTACTGTGCAGCGGGGAGCGGAACGGGCCAAGAGGCCCATACCTCGAAGATGATGATGAAATTTGAATGATGTCAGGTAAATAGAATAGAATAGAATAGAATAGATTTATTTAGCCTGGTGGAGGTAAGGCCATGTGGCCTTCTCTTCCACTCACCAGGACAAACATATGTTACATATAAATACAAAAAATTACAATAATAGACATACTAAACAATTAATTATCTGTCAAATTAAATAATAATGAAAATAATGTCTAATAATACAATGAAATTAAATACGATTAAAATTAAATTAATGATATAATGAATACAGAAAGGAATAACAGCTCGAATCTACTTTACATAAAAGAAAAGAAAGAAAAAAAAATACAAAGAAAGTAATAAACTACATTGAATTAATGTACGCTTTTTATACAAGGCATTAGGTAAATATATTAACGAATCTTAAATCTATTTATATTAAATAATGAAAAAAACACGTTATTAATTTTTAAAAAGTAATATTAGCGAGTTTTTTCTTTTTATTTTCAACTTGTTTCTGAAATCATATTTGAAGAGAAAAATTATACGCTCAGACCGGGACTTGAACCCGGGACCCTTAGTTCTCTAGACCAAGTGCTCTACCAACTGAGCTACCTGAGCAAGTACCGATCTAAACGCAAATCTTTCTCTATATACATTGTAATTCCCATCCACCAAATGCTGTGAAGCCATGCTTCTATCTTGCAAATCCTTTATTAAGAAGACATATTTGGGAATTATACATTACAGCCAGTACGGCTTTTTCCAAGTTTTTATTATTGATTTCGTACATCTCAAATTTTTCTCTTCAAATATGATTTATCCATCATTGAGATGTACGAAATCAATAATAAAAACTTGGAAAAAGCCGTACTGGCTGTAATGTATAATTCCCAAATATGTCTTCTTAATAAAGGAGCCGCCATTTGCAAGATAGAAGCATGGCTTCACAGCATTTGGTGGATGGGAATTACAATGTATATAGAGAAAGATTTGCGGTTAGATCGGTACTTGCTCAGGTAGCTCAGTTGGTAGAGCACTTGGTCTAGAGAACCAAGGGTCCCGGGTTCAAGTCCCGGTCTGAGCGTATAATTTTTCTCTTCAAATATGATTTATCCATCATTGAGATGTACGAAATCAATAATAAAAACTTGTTTCTGAAATATGGTAAAGTTTAGAATTAGAGATATAACTTTTCTATTACTATTTTTTTTTTTCCTTTTCTTAACAAATGACTTCCATTAGATTATAACACTGTATTCTTACCGACATAGTTGCTTGCACATTACATTGTATAATATATAATAATAAACACTTAGAAATCAACATGATTACTGTTAGTTCTTTGCTGGCTTCATGCACAATATTTTATATATCGACTAATTGCTACTTTCGATATCCCTTCTGTCTCATATCTGATCTCCATATAAGATATACGTTAATTATCTTCTTGTAGTGTAATTAAATTTTATAAAATGATAATTTATTAATTATTGTACACAATTTTAATTGTTATAGTAATTTGTAATGATTTTATTCCATCATTAAGTTTGGAAATAGCATTGTATACCTTTTGAATTTAATCCACGTTAATTCTGCAAAATGTCAGAAATGTTATTATATTGAAACTCGATGTATAGCTGTAACAATGGAACAATGGAAAGAAAGTTGAATGTTAATTATACGCTGATACGATGTGCCTTTGTTTTCTCCATATTAAATTAATTTTAGATGTTTTAAGAATGAACTTTCTTTGTTGTGTTTTTCATAAACTGTGTTATTATTATTATTATTATTATTATTATTATTATTATTATTATTATTATTATTATATATTATTATATTAATATTATATTATGTCCACTGCTGTGGTCTCGGGGTAGCGTGCAGGCTTGTCACGCAGCGAGCCCGGGTTCGATCCCCGGTCGGGACAGTTTTTCTGGGTGAGGTTTTTATCGGGGTTTTTCCTCACCTGTAAGACAAATGTCAGGAAAACTTTAAGGCCCAAACGGTCCCCGAAATCATATGGCCATCGCAATCATCATCATTCATATTCATCTTAGGTTAAGCTTAGGATTAGGGACTCTCCTGGCGCACCATTATCATCACCCATCATATCATCGGGGCAACGTAACCCCGCCTTCCAGGCGCCCCAACCTCAGAAGTGGGTTACAAGTACGCCATGCCAGGAGAGAAACCAGGAATGTCGAAAGACAAACCTGGGGCATTTGAAATATATATATATATATTACTTTTTAAAAATTAATCGTTTTTTCATTATTTAATAAAAATAGTTTTAAAATTGGTTAATATGCCTTGTATAAAAAGCCACAGATTAATTCATTATAGTTTATTACTTTCTTTTCTTTTTTATGTATAGTAGATTCGAGCTGTTATTCATTTCTATATACATTCTATCATTAATTTAATTTTAATTGCATTTCATTTTATTGTATTATTAGACATTATTTTCATTATTATTCAATTTGACAGATAATTAATTGTTTAGTATGTACTATTATTGTACTGTTTTGTATTTATATGTAACAAATGTTTGTCCTGGTGAGTGGAAGAGAAGGCCACGTGGCCTTAACTCCACCAGGCTAAATAAATCTAAATAAATAAATGTAAATGTTGTACTCTTACAGTACAGGTGTGTCGGAATTAGGTTCTTTTTTCATACCAAATGCACCTGATGTTAAATATAAAATTGGTACCTGGTAAGTCAGTCGTCCTCAACTAAATTATTACATAGTTCCAATATGGAGACCATTCAAAACAATGTTTCATCTTCTGCATTTTAACTGGTACTGATCTTGTTCTATAGGTTGTACAAGGTTATATGCCTTCTTCACCGTCTAAAATTTTGATGGCATTCTCTATACATTTTATTTATAAATTTGAAATCGCTCTCCTGAAAAATTAAAGGAAAATTCAGATAGTACTCTATGGTTCTAACCTCTGCAAATGTCATTAAACTATTAGATTTGTTTATAAAGTTTACAGCAAAATGCTTGTAATTTACTATGTAGACTGGAAGTAAATATCAATAAAACTAAATATATAGTCAGACATAGAAATATATTATATAATGGAGGACAGCTAATGACAAATGAGGGAAATTTTGAGGAAGTGGCTGAATTCAAATACCTAGGAACAATAATCACAAACAGGAATGAGATGCACAAGGAAATTAAACATAGGCTCAATTCTGAAAATGCGTGTTATTATAGATTACAGAGACATTTGACTGCCCAACTCCTTTCAAAAAACGTTAAACTGAAAATGTATAAAACTGTTATTCTACCGCTTATATTATATGGATGCGAAACATGGACTCTTACTTTACGGGAGGAAAGGAGATTACGAGTATTTGAGAATAAACTTCTTAGAAAAATTTTTGGACCAAAGAGAGATTAACAGACAGGTGAATGGATAAGACTGCATAACAGTGAATTACATGACCTTTATAGGAAGCCAGATGTAATGAGAACAGTTAAGCCTCGTAGACTGCGATGGCAGGACATGTGGCATGAATGGGGAATGAAAGACGTGCATGGAAGCTTCTTATAGGAAAACTATAGGGAAAACGCTAAGTTGGTATACCAAGAATGTGGTGGGAAAATAGGTTAATTATGATTTGAGGGAAGTAGATTATACAGGGGATGATTGGAAAACATTGGCTCAGGATAGGGATGTATGGAGAGCTTATGTCCCTGAGGCCATGAACCTACTAGTTCGATAGTGCCAGTGAGTGAGTTAGTTAAAATACTTGTTCGTATTCATTGAGGTAGTCACCTGACATTTACCGAATCACGCTAGTACTTAACTATAGCATGTGACACCGTTTCTTAAAGGCTCAAAATTCTTTGTCCTGTTTATAAAGACAGTGTGTAGTTGTGACATGAAACATAAAGTAAATGATATCTCTTGTTCAAGACAATGTTCTGTTCTATGGGAAGAGTTACTTGGTTGTTTCCAAACAGCAATTTCCTCTTATCTTAAGGAAGAGTTTAAAGTTATGCTCGTAAAACATTCTTCTTTTCTCTTTCGTGCTTTGTAACGAGATTTTAATGGGGTTCAACATCAGGTAAATAGCATGGCTGCACTTTTACAGACAAATCTAGCTTTTCCCATAACATTAACCCAATTTTGTAATGGAGAGTTATGACTTCAATGGAACACATCCTGAAATCGTAGATTAATATAAAAAAACAGACGACAGTTGAAATGATATTTTCCATTCCATG
Source organism: Diploptera punctata (assembly GCA_030220185.1). Classification (NCBI taxonomy): domain Eukaryota; kingdom Metazoa; phylum Arthropoda; class Insecta; order Blattodea; family Blaberidae; genus Diploptera; species Diploptera punctata. The sequence continues at coordinate 40,825 of JASPKZ010009699.1, read as the reverse complement.
TGCCTATATTCAATGTCCGTTTTCGTTGCTTTTGTCTTTCGTACTTTTTTCTGTCCGGCTTTGACTGAATTGGTCTTTTAGCATTTCATGTTTTTTTTAAATGTGTGGGGAACTGGCCACAGCATAAACTCCCAACCTGGAGGACCAGGAAAATTTCTGTCTGGGTTTTCTTTCCATAGCCTTTGAAGATCCCTCTTCACCGCAAGGCAGCGTTTCTCTATTTCCCTTAGAGATAGAGTTGCCTCTTCCGCCAGATCCGCCATGTTGAAGGACTGCTTCTGCGCCGACTCTACCGTTGAGGTCTTCACCGTAAGTCTGGCTAGGGGCCCCTACAGTCGGAGCCAACTGAACCCTGGTTTTTAACGAGGTTGTTACTCCTCCCCCTCCTCTTTTCTCATCCGGGCTTGGGACCGGCCATGAAATAATATTATTGTAGTTATTACACCAATCGTAATATTACTCGACCGCATTGACATTTTAGCCGGAGAGGGGAAGCAATGACGTTAGTTTAAAGAGGGGAAAAGTGTCTCCTTCCACCGTTGATACAAGCGAATGACTGGGTATAATCAGTGGCAAAATATAGTGGTAGACCTACTTGAAATAGGAGATGTAGTTAATGGAAGATCGTTAGAGTTTGTATGCCTACGGGTTTCCGGATAATGTGACGTACAGAAAGCACTGACTTTCAACAACTGTCTGGCAGACTTAAATGTGTATATACTGTGAATATAGGGTCTAATTTTCGTATTTTACATTGTCACTAACAACTGACTATACACGACTGCAATCTCAGACAAGGGTCTACTACTTCCAACCCCTAATCACCCTTACCACATTCTTTTAGTTCCCAGTTTTTCCGCATTAAAAGGTAACGTTGTCGATTAATGCTTATGACAAATTCTGCTTCAATTCTACAATTTTATTGTTATTTACGATGTTTTATGTACGGTCCTCCTCTGACGAGTTTAGCTCTGAGAGGTAGGGTATTCGTGCAATTCGGTTTACTACTCTTGCAGGTAGTTTCTTTTGTTCCTACAGCCGAGTCGAAGGGAAGTATTATTCATACACAAATATGCAGTTTTCAGTTTGCGGTTTTCTGTGACTGTGTCTTTCGTAAATAGGGCGAATGTTTTCAATATAATTGTACTTCCTTCCTGACTGGTGTTGTCATCCAGTATGCATCCCCATACCACATTTCTTTGAGCGCTAAACTCGACGGAGGAGAACAATACACTTAGTTTCACTCTGATTGTGGTCGCTTGGGGAAAAAAATGACTGCAGACAGTGAGTCATCAACTCGTGCTGCCCACAATAGCGACCACAAGTCGAGTAAAAGTCAGTCAATATAGGCTTTTTTTTTTTGGTGGAGATTTCGTTAATATAATGTTATATTAAATAGAACCAAGTCACCAAGTCGGTCGCGGTGGTCTATTGGTTATATTCATTGCCTCAAGTCCCGATTATCGAGGGTAAATGGATTTTTAGTATGGAAAAAGAACCTCAAGCCTGAATAAATGGGCTTCTGTGCAAACTTTAACCGGTCTTCCTCCATTAAAATAACATCCATACCTTATCCGCTCTTGGAGTGATCCTAACAAAAACAAAGATCAATTGTATCCTTGCGACATTCGCGTCACAAGTACTGTCACGTTAACAGAGTGCACGTGTGAAATATATAAGGCATGTGATTGTTAAATGGGGCAGATTACAAAAAGGCTGCGAGATTTTTCACTGAACTTGTGAAATGCATTTTTTTGAACACTAGTCAAAGTTTGGCAGACTTGCGTTTTGAAAAGTAGATGGCGACACAGCAACAGAAGGCTCGACACGTTCAGCCATTTTGTTGCATCAGAATCAGCTAAAGCATGTCTCAAATGCATCATCCATAAGTAATAAACTATTTTAAGATGTAAATCGTGATTGGTATATTTTAATAGTATATTACGATGCGAGGTTGGGAAGTGGTTTTTATAGAATCGAGGAAAAACGTTTAAAAACCGAACGGTAGCGAGTTTTGAATTTCCAATTTTCTGTAAAACACTTCACAAACGTGCGTTGTACATTATTTTTTGCGCGATGGTGTTTTCAAAATAATAAATAATAGTAAAATAATAACATCTTTGTTGGAAATATTGCGTTCATTATAAACAATTGACTAAAGTTAGCAGTGTGGGCAAATTTCGTTAGTTCAAACTACAGGAGGCCTTGAGAACAATTATTAATAACATGGCCGCAAGTATGTATTTATTGTTTTATATTGTTTCAAATAAAGTCCAGTTCATTTAAAATGCAGTGATTCGTTTCGTATAATGTATATTAACACTACCTTTTGGGTATTTTCTGTATATACATTGTACGTAGTATACATAGAGGGCAATGGTTTTACTTCCCGCACGTGAGTGTAAATGTAATATTACAGTATATTTATTTAGGTAGGTAACCCCGAAATATAGGAAGTTGAACATTGAATAATGGTCGCCATTGCGAGGAAGTACGACAAAACGCACAATCGCGCAAAAAAATATTTTATATTATGTTTTGAATATTATTATTTTCATTCACGAAGAATAACATATTTAGAAGACATATTTTTAATTTAATGAAGTGAACTACATTTTCGCGTACTTACTGCTTCTATATCGTAAGTCGGTGCCCATAACCAATGAAAACCGAGCAGGTCACATGGTTAAATCTTCTATTTAAGATCCTGCATACCTCGATTCCTAATTATTTATCATCCCGTTTCCAGTATCTATCCTCAAACCATAACTTAAACACAAGATCACAACATAGTCTCTTACTTAATATACCGCAACATAGGACATCACATCACCTCCATGTCATATACCATCTTCACTTCTCGCAACTGGAATTCCCTACCACAAGAAATAAGGGGCTGCCGGACATTGGCATCTTTTAAAAGAAATCTAAATTTATATTTGCTCTAAATTCGACTTCATTATTATCCAGTGTAAGATATATATATTAATTGGTGTTTCCCGTATAATGTATCATATTTATATTATTATTATTATTATTATTATTATTATTATCGTATCATTATTGTTATTACCCTATAAAATGTTGTTTGTACATGACATTTACATTGCTACATTTATTGTATCTTTAACTGTTTATAATTAGTATAGTGTATATCTATATTTGTCGAATATTTATTTGTATTTGTGCTGGTTGAGTGGAAGAGAGGGCCTTATGGCCTTAACTCTGCCAGAATAAATAAAGTATTATTATTATTATTATTATATTATTATTATGGTTTTGTTTTGACGAGGATTACTTTAGACTTAGAGGGATGGTCGTTATTTTCCAATTAAATGTATCCTCGAGGCGATGTACTATCAACAAGCCACTCGCTGTTATCGAGGCTATATAATCGTAACAGAATTAGTATATTTAAGAAACTTGAACACAGTAAAATACAACGATTCAATTATCTATGTGCCACAACTGAACGTACTTTATTTAATGAAACTAGGAAAGAAACTGTTTTAAAATTTTACAAAGTATTGCCAGCCCTATCTCTTATCTATGGATGTGAAACCTGGACATTAACAAAGGCAGATAGTAAACAAGTATAGGCTGCAGAAATGAAGATGTTGAGAGCAATAGCAGGATACGAAAGGACCGATAAAAAGGAAAACGAAGATAGAAGAACAGAACTTAATATACATAATCTCTGTGAAAGAATAAAATACTATCAAAATGCTTATCTTCAGCACGTATTACGAATGAATGAACAGCGCATACCTAGAAGAATGTATAATTATAAACCAAAAGGGAGATGAATGTTGGGAAGACCATTGAAGAGATGGAAGGACCAATTCGACCTATAATGAGATCGAAACAGGCCATTGGGCTTAATCCTTGTTGTTGGTGATGATGAAAGTTCTCATTAGGGAAGCACCAATGTCCCAAACTGGTCGAACGGGGATCAACCATTATTCACAAAATGATATATATATATTTAAATAACGTCGATAGCAAAGCTCAAGGCGACAATAAAACCGAATACAAGAAATCACGTTATTCAATACTTACGTCATGTTACGTGATGTTATCCAATTAACCCTGTATATTCTGCTTACCTCAAATCATGGTTTGTTATTCTTCCACCTCATTCTTGGCTTACATACTCGACGCTTTACTCCTGTTTTTTTTTTTCCACAATATGCGTAGAATGAAACGTAAAATTTTCCACACTGTTTTGGGAGGGGCATTCAACTTCTTACAGAGGCGTGGAATTGATGCGTCAGGTCTATCACGGGTAATTTGAACCTGCTGCACTGATTCTTCTGATACGCGTGGTCGTCCATGACGTACCTCGTCACACACACTGACGCTGACGGTAGTCTTAAATTTGTTTACAAACAGACGAATGTGTGCCTATGTTGGGGCTGGTTTACGGAATTTATGGGTAAATTCAGCTCTGGCGTTTTGATATGACAATCCGCGTACACGTGCACAAACAATGACAACACATTATTCCGTGCTAAACATGTAGCTCTAAGCTAACAGTGTATGCAAAAAAATAAAAAAAATAGTAGTGCTTACATGAAAATGAGGTGGGAGAATAACATTAACTATGATTTGAGGGAAGTATATTATACAGGGAATGATTGGAAGGCATTGGCTCGGGATAGGGATGTGTGGAGGGCTTATTTCCGCGCGGCCATGAATCTACGGGTTCGATAATGCCAGTGAGTAAGTAAGTAAGTGTTTACATGAAAATGTAAACTGCAGTCAGGAAGTAAAGCAAAGAATTCCAATGGCAAACGACACTTTAGACAAGAAGAGAAGCATTTTCTGCGGACCTTTGGCAAAATAATTACGGAAGAGGCTAGTGAAGTTCTTTGTGTGGAGTGTAGAAATGTATGGTGCAGAGACTTGGACATTACGACGGAATGAGGAAAAGCGACTGGAAGCTTTTGACATGTGGATATGAAGAAGAGTGGAATGTATAAAATGGACAGACAAAGTAAGAAATAAAGATGTGCTAGACAGAGTGGGTGAAGGAAGAACAATGCTGGAACTCATAAAGAAGAGGAAAATAAATTGGATTGGCTACTGACTAAGAAGAAACTGCCTGATGACGGATGCCCTAGAAGGAATGGTCAACGGAAAGAAAGTTAGAGGCAGAAAAAGACATCAGATGATAGACAATATTAAAATAAACGGTTTGCATGCGGATAAAAAAGGAAAGCTGAGTTAAGGAAAGAGTGGAGAATGCTGAGTTTTCAGTGAAAGACCTGCTCTTGGGCAGACCACTATGTAAGTATGCATACATGAAAATGGATAGATAGCTTTGAGGCAACCTGTATATAGAATGTTATATTGATGTTATGATGGCCAGGTGTATGGGGACTGTTTGGATCTTAAAGGTACCTGACATTTGTCTTAAATGTGAGGTCAAAACCACGATAATACCTCACCCTTGTCCTGAACGGGGATCGAACCCATGCTCGCTGCGTCTGAGACAAAATTACATTACATATCAGTGTGGATTTATCTATGGATGTGAAACCTAGACATTAACAAAGGCAGATAGTAAACAAATAGAGGCTGCTGAAATGAAGATGTTGGGAGCAACAGCAGGATACCAAAGGACCGAAAAAAAGAAAAACCTAGATATATGAACAGAACTTAATATATTTAATCTCGTCCACCGCTGTGATCTCGGGGTAGCGTGCTGCCTTGTCACGCAGCGGGCCCGGGTTCGATCCCCGGTAGGGACAGTTTTTTCTGGATGAGGTTTTTATCGGGGTTTTTCCACACCTCTAAGACAAATGTTAGGAAAATTTTAAGGCCCAAACGGTCCCCGAAATTATATGGCCATCGCAATCATCATCATTCGTATTCATCTTAGGTTAAGCTTAGGATTAGGGACTGTCCTGGCGCACCATTATCATCATCAACATCCATCATATCATTGGGGCAACGTAACCCCGCCTTCCAGGCGCCCCAACCTCAGAAGTGGGTTACAAGTACGCCATGCCAGGAGAGAAACCAGGAATGTCGAAAGACAAACCAGGGACATTTGAAAAAAAAATATATATATTTAATCTCTGTGAAAGAATAAAATACTATCAAAATGCTTATCTTCAGCACGTGTTACGAATGAATGAACAGCGCATACCAAGAAGAATGTATAATTATAAACCAAAAGGGAGAAGAATGTTGGGAAGACCATTGAAGAGATGGAAGGACCAATTCTACCTATAATGAGATCGGAACAGCCCATTGAGCTTAATCCTTGTTGTTGTTGATGATGATGATCAGTGTGGATTTTTTAAATCGAAAGTACCAAAATGAGACACAATGCTAAACAAATTAGAATTACACACCCCTGTAATTAAAAACACGCCCTCTTGAAGTGGGGTTCTTACAACAGCAATAGTATTACAATCCATGCGAATATTTGAAACGTGGAACTTAATTAGGTGGATTTGAAGAGGTTCTCTGTGATGACTGCAACAACAGCTGCCAATTAAACACACGTGTACAGTTATCAAGTAGTCAGCTCTGTTCATACCAAACTGTTATCAATTTTTTCACTTTTTATAGAATTCCGAACGAATGTTGGTTGGATCCATGAAAAAGATTTTCTTTATAGTTACCTTCATCCATTCTATTCACTTGATACCAAAAATGACCATAAAGAAAATAGTTATCATAAGTAATGCAATGCCACGAGTGATTTCCAATTTATCTAGAGAATTTGGAAATCAAGAGTGGCATTTGTTAGGACAATTTAACGAATAAAATTAAGCTGTTTACTCACAAATCATTATTTAAATATAGATATTTTAAAATAGTTATATATTTAATGTAAACGGCGATGTTTGAAAACAATTGAGAAACGATTGGTACGCTTCATTTGCTTGTTTGTTCGTCAGTGCAACCAGATCATATTATTTATTGCCAAAGGAACGCAATACTGTAAGAATGCACTCTAGTGGAGAAAAAAAAAAGAAACACATCAAACTGTTATATTAATTCATTTCTGATGTCCTTTGATGTAAATATGACAATTATATTTTTCTGGGAAAAATACATTTAAGAAAGTGCAAAGAGTGGTTTCTTTTTTTTGGTGGTATAATCAATTGCTACAAATATTTTTATATTAACTCCCAGATGCGGTATGTGTTGACATTCATGCACTATATATACAATCTGGTAGCCGTATTTCTTAATAAGTCAGTCACTGCAAAATAATGCTATGACCTATTCAGAATGTTAAAAAGGAGGTTCTTTCTTTATTATGATAAACTTTAGTTTGTAAATTCTAGGCGAAACACGACTGTGATTGGTTGTAAATAAAAAATCATTGTAACGTGATTGGTCATTGAGTCCCATTTGGGGCAAGAGTTAAATAGTCATAAGTAATGCCACTTGCTGGGTAAGAAAAGAAATGAAAATATAAGAAAGGAACTAAATCTTTTCAAACTTACCGACCGAACAAGTAAATATAGGAACGCTTGGAAAGAACATATTGATAGAATGCCAGAAGAAAGATTTGCAAAATTATTGCTAAATTATGAACCGCACGGAAGGAGAAATGTTGGACGCCCACACAGAAGTTGGTCTGAACAATTTTAACAATCCTAGCTTTCATGAAACCGGAACGAGCCAACAGGCTTAATCCCTGGATGATGATGATGATGATGATGATGAAGTAATTCCACGAGTGATTTCCAATGTATCTAGAGGATTTGGAAATCAAGAGTGGTATTTGTTAGAACTATTTAACGAATAAAATTAGCTGTTTATTAACAAAGCATTATTTAAATATACTCGTATTTATTTTAAAATATTTATATATTTAACATACGGCGATGTTTGAAAACAAACGAGAAATGTTTGGTTATTTTTTATTTGTTCATCCACTGCCAAACCTCCAAAGCCTACGATCTTGGGCATCTTCAATGCTTAAACCCTCTTGCTTGCTTGCATTGCTATCCTCATTCTTTCCTTCCATGTTAAATTTGGTGTCCCACTTTTCTTGTTTTCTGGTCGGTTGCCATTGATATACTAGTTTCGACGATCGCTCATCTTCCGTTCTTAAAATATGTCCTAACCATTTTAATTTCTTCTCCTCAGTTCTTTCAATTATGCTTTCTTCTGTTTCTATTATGTTTCTAGTTTCCTTATTTGTGACATGTTCTAAGTATGACTTTCTGGCACTTCTGCGTAAATAATCAATTTCTAAAGCTGTTAGTCAATTCTTGTAGCACTTAATGATTGTCCATACCACACTTCCATGCATTGCAACAGATTCATCCAATGATTACCAATATTTTTTTTTGTTTCTTTCCAAATATGCTTATTCCATCATATGAAATTTAACGATGATATTATTTTGCTACTCAATTCGATTCTATGCTTTATGTTCTCTTTGGCTATACCTTCAATGTTACCCATAATTATTATTATTCCCAAATATTTAGTTTGTTTCACTTGCTTTATTTGAATTCTTTCTTCCAATATTAAATTTTCTCTTTCATTGCTATTTATCGCCAAATATTCTGTTTTTTTTTGCAAATTTACTGTGATTCATGTGTGTTTTTCAACCTTGTTATTATGACTTTTTTATTACTATTGTAATTATTATTATTATTATATTATTATTATTATTATTATTATTATTATTATTATTATTATTATTATTATTATTATTATTATTATCTTCAGTATGAACATTAAAAATATTCACCGACATAAAATCCATTAATATTTTAATGAAACGGAAATTATGTTATTATTAATGTAATGCACATGTTACAATCCTGCAGGTTGTGACCCCATTCACATAAAAATTAATTCCTGTATTCAAATTAAAATCGAATTTATGAAATAACCACAAATTCCATCCAATTCAATTACGTAGCCACTGCAAACTCTACATTAATTTCAGCTGTTTCATTTTTTCCCCCTTCTATATAATATTTAGTAATAATGATAATAAAAATAATAATAATAATAATAATAATAATAATAATAATAATAATAATGTCCGTCACTCAGGAACTGAGAGAATTCAGTGAATTCCTCAGCAGGTCGAAGTTATTATACGTCATAGCGGAACGTTTACCTCCAGTCATAGCGTCGCATGGACTTAGATATGTAGGCCTACTATACCTTATCCGTTCTTAGAATGATCCTAACATAAACAAACGTACTCTTCCGCCACAATACTATCACATTGACAGGGAGCACGTGTGAAGTATATAAGTAATTGATTATATAAGACCATATATATATATATATATATATATATATATATATATATGATTAAGAAAGTTTTATTGGATTCAAGGACGGCCTCTGGCACAGAAAGATGTGGAAACTTAAAAGTTCTAGGTATGTATAGAATAAAAATAAATAAACATAGACTGCGTTTACTCACAAATTATATAATTAGTCCATAACAATTTCTAAAATTAATTTACCAATGTTGTATGTTTAATACTATATAGCATAATAAAGTAGGCCTAATCCGCGAGTTAGTTTACTATATATATATAATTATATATATATATATATATATATATATATATATATCTGTGTATGACAAGGGTTAACAGTAATATAATGTACGTTAAACACTATAATAAATTACCTTGTAGGTCCGTCTCCTCAACCTTAAGTTCTTTAAAACTCTGTAGGCCTTCGGGCACTAGTCCCATACATCAGCAAGAATGCATTAAGTCCGTTCTTGTTGACCCCTTGTTGAAGCACAAGAACGGGACTTAATGCATTCTGATGATGATTGGGAACAATAGTCCCGAAAGGCCTCCTACCTACAGAGTTTTAAAAGAAAAGACCTTAAAGTTGAGGGGAGACGCGGACCCCTTCCTACAAGTGGGAACTATATTATAGTTTTTAACCGTACATTAGATTACTGGAACTACAACTAATACCTCAACGGGGAAAATCACCATCTGAATTTTTAATAGTATCAAGGGTTAAGGCGCTGAGCTACAAGCCGGAGGGTCGAGGGTTCAAGTCCCGTTGGGGTCAGGATTTTTAAACTGACCCAAACCCTCTGGCGACACTATGGCCCTGGGGTGGGACTCAGCCTCTAACGGAAATGAGTACCAGACCACTTGTTTCGGGCGGCAAAAGGCTGGCGTCACGCAGGGCTGGACAACACAGCTGACATATAAAGTGCTGATTGTCTAGAGAAAAGTGGGAGCCTTATTTTAACCTCCTATTACCCCAAGGGCCTCCCGCGGCCTGTAGTGGGATCACTTTACTTTACTTTTTATGGACAAGGGTGCCGGCCGACCACGCCTGACGCACCATCGTGGGGGCAGATGAATGAAACGGAACGAAATGGATAAGACGAGTATGGAGAAATGGTGGAATGAATTTTTGGTAGGGGAAAACGGGACAAACCCCGAGAAAAAAAACATGTCCAAGCTCCGTTTCGCCCACCACGAAACCCACATGCAATGACCGAGACTCGATCTCGGGACTCCAGCGGTGAGAGGCGAGCGTCTAAATGTTTGGGTCCAGGAGCCGCCTAAATAATGAAATAATATTATTATTTTCTATTGCTTGTTTTCTAGCACAATTTAATTGAATTCCATGAAGAAGTAACATTTTTGTTGAAGAAATGCAATATTCTTGTGTTTACCAACACATTGATCACGGACACAGCCGAAGTATTCCGAACGATCACGACTAACAGAGAGATTGGAAGCGCTGCTCTGAATCTCGTTATTCGACTGTTTGCTCACGCAACAGTACTGCTACGGTTGTTCATGTAGAATGGCGTCTGTTAAAATTTCGCTTGTGTGCGTAGTGGTGTTGTGGTTAATGTTATTGTTTTGGTGCAACTTTTATTGATGGAGTTAGTGATAATTGTGAAGCTAATAAATTAACAGTTTATAAAGTGATTTTACAAACATTTTGGACAAGAGATCAATTCCCGAAACATTATCCGGATTGGAGACCACCGGCGCAATGGTCCAGAATAATAGGTGAGTGCAACATATTGCTTTTACCGAAAATTTATATAATTACTTCGTAAAAATTCCTTAAATTAATTTACCAATCGTATGATGTTTAATATGTATCGCATTATAAAGTAATCTGCAAGTACTCAAAATAACCTCATGCCACATTCACGAGACCTGTACTAGTCGCTATCCTCCACTACTAGATGAATCTAATTCGTATCTCACAGGTCCCATATCAGGGGTTGCTGCACACTTAGCACCTTTAAGTCACGCTTATACAGTTACCTGTTGTCTAATAATTAATTTTTATCTATTTATTTAATTTTATACTATGTCGTTAATAATCTTTTCCTCGTTTTTTTATATCTTGTGCATATTATATATTTAATTCGTTAAATTTAGAGTAAATCAAAATACATTATAAATATTAATTGTATTGTATTTATAACATGTAATCGTTTATGTATATTGTAATTTAGATGTAAGACTTTTTTTTGTATTTTTTAAAACATAGTTGAGTGGTAGACAAGGCCTTAAGGCCTTAACTCTGCCACGTAAAATAAAGCTATTATTATTATTATTATTATTATTATTATTATTATTATTATTATTATTATTATTATTATTATTATTATTATTATATTTCAGTGATAAGACACTTTTACGTGCTATAAAATTTTATTGGCTATTCTTTAGAATGACTTACCCTTGACTTTTCAGTTTATTGTTGTGAATTATACCCATGTCCGCATTTCTTGACGGTTGTATTTTTGCGGTGAAAGATCGTCACTGTAGTACTACTGGCCGATAGCGAGGAGATACTAAAGGCAAACACGCACACACTATTAACACTAAGAAATTAGGACTGGAAGTAAATATCAGTAAAACTAAATATATGGTCACACGTAGAAATTCAGTATATAATGGAAGTGGACAGCTAATGACAAATGAGGGAAATTTTGAGGAAGTGGCTGAATTCAAATACCTAGGAACAATAATCACAAATAGGAATGAGATGCACAAGGAAATTAAACATAGGCTCAATTCTGGAAATGCGTGCTATTATGCATTGCAGAGACTTTTGATGTCCCAACTCCTTTCAAAAAATGTTAAACTGAAATATACAAAACTATTATATCTACCAGTTATATTATATGGGTGCGAAACATGGACTCTACTTTAAGGGAGGAAAGGAGATTACGAGTATTTGAGAATAAAGTTCTTAGGAAAATTTTTGGACCAAAGAGAGATGAACAGACAGGTGAATGGAGAAGACTACATAACAATGAACTACATGGTCTTTATAGGAAGCCAGATATAATAAGAACAGTTAAGTCTCGTAGACTGCGATGGGCAGGAGATGTTGCACGTATGGGGAATGAAAGACGTGCATGGAAACTTCTTCTAGGAAAGCCAGAAGGAAAACGTCCAGTTGGTAGACCAAGAATGAGGTGGGAAAAAAACATTAACTATGATTTGAGGAAGTAGATTATACAGGGAATGATTGGAAAGCATTAGCTCAGGATAGGGATGAATGGAGAGCTTATGTCCGCGCGGCCAGAACCTACGGGTTCGATAGTGCCAGTGAGTAAGTAAGTAAGTTGTGAATTATAAGTCTTCTTCTGTATTTAGTAACATTTTTAAATATTTTAAAATATTTAAAACAATTTTTATAACTTTATTTTAGAATTTTTTAAGTATTTATTCAAATACGCAAAACTATATAACAATACGAGAATGTTATTTAATATAAACGAAAAAGTGCACAAGTAACTATATGACCAGCGATAAACCCACGGCTGTCGCAAACACGGCATCTGCATCGATAATAACTGATTTATGTCCGAATTTAACAAACATAAAACAAAAAATAAAAAGGGGGGGGCGTTTCATGGGATTTACCTAGGTTAGAGTAATTGAATTAGGTTAAGTGTGAGTGAGTTAGTTAGTTAGTTAGCTCTTAGGTTCGTTTTATTTTAAATGTGTCCAAATACGCAAGAAAAGTAAAACTACAGCCATTTATGTATACTACGTACAATGTATATACAAACATATATGCAAAATGTAGTGTTAATATACATTATACGAAACAAATCACTGCATTTTAAATGAACTGAACTTTATTTGAAACAATATAAAACAATAAATAGATACCTGCCGCCATTTTATAACTGACTGATGTCACAGCCTACTGTAGTCTCAACTAATAAATATAGCCCACACTGTTAACGTTAGTCAGCTGTTTAAAATGAACGCAAATATTTCAAACAAAGATGTTATTGTTAATAGATTTCAGGCTATGTGGCCGTGAAAGCCTGAATTCCACAAATATGTTATTATTTTACTATTATTTATTTTTTGAAAACACCATCGCGCAAAAAAACAATGTACAACGTACGTTACGCGGTATCTGGGAATCTACTTATCTCGATCTTCTTGGGTTAATGAGCTGAAAGACAAAAATGGTTATTGTGAGTTATCCGTAAAAGATAGACATATGCTGTCACGGACTTTTTTGTAGAGGTTTTCCAAATATTAAATTCTGTATACATTGATATGGTGTATTTTTTTATGGTTTAGGCAGTGTAAGCCATTTAATCATCCAAAAGCGACCTTCTTTAGCGCACCGAGGTTTTCAGGTACGGCGAGTGTTTAGTCGCTATCTGTTATACTATAAAACCATTTCGTGAAACGAAATTTAAAAATCATTTTCGTTTTATTTAGGCGTAGCAGCGCAAGCCCTTATTAGCTAGTAACTTACTTACTTACTCACTGGCACTATCGAACCCGTAGGTTCATGGCGCCGCGGACATAAGTTCTCCATACATCCCTATCCTGAGCTAATCCTTTCCAATCACTTCCTGTATAATCTATTCCCTCAAATCATAGTTAATGTTATTCTCCCACCTCATTCTTGGTCTCCCAACTGGGAGTTTTCCCTCTGGCTTTCCTACAAGAAGCTTCCATGCAACATGTCCTGCCCGTCGCAGTCTACGAGACTTAACTGTTCTTATTATATCTGGCTTCCTATAAAGACCATGCAGTTCATTGTTATGTAGTCTTCTCCATTCACCACTCTGTTCATATATCTTTGGTCAAAAAAAGTCCCTAAGTACTTTATTCTCAAATACTTGTAATCTCCTTTCCTCCCATAAAGTAAGGGTCCATGTTTCGGCCACCCATATACGATAACTGGTTTTAGATATAGTTTGAGATGAGCTAGTAACTAACTTTGGAATTCCTATAAAGGTGATAAGATTAGCGAAGGTAACAATTGAAGAATCAGTCACTAAGATAAAAATAAATTCAGAGATTACAAACCCTTTCGCAATCATCTAGGGGCTGAAACAAGGAGATGGGCTGGCCGCACAACTATTTAACATGGTTTTAGAGCATGTAGTCAGGAAATTAAACATAAATACTTAAGTAACTTTGATATATAACTCTATTCAGATAGCAGCACATGCCAATGATTTCAACATTATGGCTAGAAACACACTAGATGTACAACAGACATTTAGTCAATTATAACAAGCAGTCAGAGAAGTTGGTCTCTAGATTAATGAGTCAAAAATAAATCTTTTGACACAATCACAGACAAATTTTAATAGAGATCAACAATTAAGAATAGACACAAACACTTTTGTAGTAGTAAACAGTTTTTCATATTTAGGCAAAACGATTACTAATGACAATGATGAATTACAAGAAATACGAAATATAATATATAAAGCAAATGAGGCATATTATAGACCACTTCCAATCCTAAAATCCAAAATTATCTTCAGGGAAGTTAAAATAAGACTATATAAAACCTGCATATGTCCAATATTGGTATATGGAAGTGAAACATGGACTATGAAAAGAGCTCTGAGAATTTAATTAACACTTTTGAAGGAAAGATTTTGAGAAGGATATATGGACCAGTAAAAGAGAATAGAATATGGATAATGATGTATAATAAGGAAATCTATGACCTCTTTAAGGAACCTGATTTATCAACTCTTGTGAAATGTAAAAAAAAGTCAATGGGCCGGACACATTCAAAGAATGGACAAAGAATGTATACCTAAGAAAGTGATGACGGAGAAAATGTTTGGGAAGCGGCTAGTAGGAAAACCTAGGAAAAGATGGATGGACTCAGTGAAGGAAGATTTTCAACAAATCCTGGAACTATAGGAACTGGCAACAGAGAGCATTGGATAGAGAAGATTGGAGGTCTCGCATCAAGAATGCCTAGCCCAGCTGTGGGCTGTAGCGTCATTGGAAGAAGAAGAAGAAAGAAGAAGAAATGAATTGATGGAAAAATGAACCAGATATAAAAGTTTAATAAACCAATTATCTTTTTGGTGATAAAATCGCAAAACATGTAGTCAATATACCCATTTCACCAATTAAAAATTAAAAGAGTCAACATGTTTCAACAGCGAAGCTGTCATTATCTAGACTAAATATTGACTAAATAGTCGATGTACCCATTTTATCTATAAAAAATTAAGGAAACTAAAATTAAACTTTATAAGAGCATAATACAGAATATTTTGTCATATGGAAGTGAAACTTGGTCTTTGACGAAATTACAAAAGAATAAAATTACAACAGTTGAATTTGATTATTTTAGAAGAAGCCCCCAAAAAACAAGACAGGATAAAATAAAAAATGAATTATTTTGGAGAGAAATGAATGTCACCACATCTGTTGTTAAGAGGATTGAAAATCAAACGCTTAAATGGAATGGTCATGTACAAAGATTGGAAAATGAAAGATGGCCAAAAAATATATATCAATGGTCACCCCCTGAAAGAAATGGACTTGGCAGACCAAGATGGAAATGGAAAACCTACGTCAGGACCATAATGGATGATAGGAATTTGGAAAAGGGAGATGGGAATGATAGAGATAAATTGAAACTGAAGACGGCAAACATATAAGTGGGGGAAAGCCGAAGAAGAAGAAGAAGAAGAAGAAGAAAAAAAAAATAAGAGAGTCAACAAGTTTCAACAGCGAAGCTAATAGTCAATATTTAGTCTTGAAAATGACAGCGTCGCTCTTGAAACACGTTGATTCTTCTAATTTTTTATTTGGTGAAACGCGTATTACATTGACATGTTTTATAGATACAAAAGTGTCTGCAAGCAACATACCTATGTATGGATGTATTGGTAGAGATCTGAACCGAATGTCGAAGCGTCTATAAACTGAACATAACTTGGTATAAATATTCGTACTGTGGTTTCAGGGTAATGGAGGGCAGTTGATGAATTTAACAGAAGAGCGCGCCAAATGAAGCCGCTAGGGAAGTCCTGAATTAACTCTCTCTACAGTATGTGCTCCCCTCTCTCATCCCTGGGGTTCAAATTGTATATATACCAATTATTCTAACTTGATGCCAACATCGACAATTTTTCCACCTTCACCTGCTTTGTTAGTTACATTTACGGATTACACTGGTCAACGTGATTTTTGTCTCATGAGTACCAATAGTTATACTTAATGCAGTTTTTTTAGCGTGTTTTCAAATATGTATTCGGAATTTCTCCAACGCCTACAGTTTGTTTTTTATTACAATTTCAATTAATGGATTTAAATAATTATTTTTAATAAACTTTTTTCGTCCATTTGTCCATTGTAAAATAAAACCAAATGAATTATCTCAGGAGATTTCAGCTATGGAAAAGAGATATCAAGGCAAATGGAATCCTAATATGCTGGCCGCTTATTGTTGGACCATCAAGAGGGATGCTCTACAGGCGAAATATAGCAGAAAATCATCATTTCTTCTTTCTAGATGAGTCCGAATGTTCGAATATTGTGTAGTTACGAATGTAGAAAATATTAAAGTGTTTGAAATTATAAATTCCTATCTCTCGGAAACCTTGCGTGATGGAGAAAAATCGAAATAATATTTTAATTCAGGAGGAAAATACTATCAGTATTTTTCTTTCTGAGACAAAAAAAAATGTTTCTTTGCTCAGTGTTATCTGACTTTTTAAAGACTTATAACATCGTTTTCCACAACTCAAAACATAAGTTTGTTTATGTTAGAATGGTACCACCCCACCTGTTGAAAATGGAACAACGATTCCGAAAAGGTCTTCCATAAACATTTAGCGTTACAATTTTAAACGTATTTGTTGTCATGGAGTACTGTTATTTCAGGTACTAGTTTCATAATTTTAACCACATATTTTTAACCTTTAACGGTGGTTCAATACGAATTCATTAGGTAAAACATTTAGTGAGATTATCATAGACTATTTAACTCATGCCCCAGATGGTAGTCAATGACCAATCACGTTTCAAAGTATCTTGTTTTACAACCAATCACAGTCGTGTTCCAGCCGATATTTATCAATTAAGTTTATCATATTAAAGAAAGCACTTCCTTTTTTAATATTCTGAACAGATCATAGCATTATTTTGCAGTGACTGACTCTGTAAGAAATGTATTGAATATAGCAATGTATATATTAAGATGTAAGAATCATAAAGTGCATGTAGCTCCCAGATTGTATATACAGCGCACGAATGTAACCAGATACTGCTTGCGAGATATAATAGAAAAACATTTGTAGCAATTGATTATACCACAAAAAACACTTTTTGCACTTTCTTAAACATATTATTTCCCAGGTATTTACGTTCCAGAAAAATATAATTAACATATTTATATCATAGGATATCAGAAATTAATTAATAACCTATAATGTTGGTTATAAACAGTTTGATGTGTTTAATTTTTTCTCCACTAGGGTGCATTCTTACAATATTTGCGATCCCTTGGCAATAAATACTATGATCTGGTTGCAGTGATGAACAAATTAAGCATAACAAAGTTTCTCATTTGTTTTCAAACGTCGCCGTTTACATTAAATGTAAATATTTTAAAATAACTGTATTTAAATAATGATTTGTGAGTAAATAGCTTAATTTTTTTCCTTAAATAGTCCTAACAAATACCACTCTTGATTTCGAGATTCTCTAGATAAATTCACTTGTCGCGGGGTAATCACTTGTGGCATTACTTATGACTATTTAACTCATGCCCCAAATGGGAGTTAATGACCAATCACGTTACAATGATTTTTTATTTATAACCAATCACAGTAGCGTTTCGCCAAGAATTTACCAACTAAAGTTTATCATAATAAAGAAAGCACCTCCTTTTTAACATTCTGAATAGGACATAGCATTATTTTGCAGTGACTGGCCTACCAAGAAATACGGCTACCAGATTGTATATATAATGCATGAATGTCAACACATACCGCATGCGGGAGTTAATATAAAAACATTTGTAGCAATTGATTATACCTTCAAAAAAAGAAACCACTGTTCGCACTTTCTTAAATGTATTTTTTTCCCAGAAAAATATAATTGTCATATTTACATCATAGGACATCAGAAATGAATTAATATACAGTTTGATGTGTTTCATTTTTTCCCCACTAGAGTGCATTCTTACAATATTGCGTTCCTTTGACAATAAATAATATGATCTGGTTGCAGTGACAAACAAAACAAGCAAATGATTCGTACCAATCATTTCTCATTTGTTTTCAAACATCGCCGTTTACATTAAATATATAAATATTTTAAAACAACTATATTTAAACAATGATTTGTGAGTAACAGCGTAATTTTATTCGTTAAATAGTCGTAACAAATGCCACTCTTGATTTCCAAATTTAGCGATAATTTGGAAATCACTCGTGGCATTACTTATGATAAATAACAATTGCTAAATATTAGTTGATGGTAGGGATGTAGACCTATGAAGAATTTTTGTTTGCACGGCCATGAATTCCAAGCTTAGATTTCATTACGAAGTCTCTTTTTACTTATCTTCAATTTTGTTGGTTCTTGAATGTAGTTTTGGAACGTCACGTCACGTCGGCCAGCTGTATGTTGTGTTGTTACATGCACTGTGAGTTACTTGTTATCGCTGTGAAGGAAGCTCCTCTCAGGTGCGGTAAAGCCAGGGTTTTATCGAAGACAGGAAATAACTTGCTACCTGCTGCTCGTGTGGCAATCAAACTTGTTCTCTTATTCATGTTTACAGCAGACATGTTGTCAACGCATCAGAGATCAACGTGCCAAATGTTCAACTGAGTTTGTTATTACATACCAAACAGAATTATTAAAACAGAAATCCATTAAAAAATTAATAAAAAATGTAGTCGCATCCAAATTATAACCTAATCTCCATAATAATAATAAAAATAATAATAATAATAATAATAATAATTATTATTATTATTATTATAATAAAATATAATGATGATTATTATAATAAAATATAATGATGATGATGATTATAAAATGATAATGATGATGATGATTATTTATATAATAATGATAATAATGATGGTGATGATTATTATAATAATGTTAATAATGATGATGATGATTATTATAATAATGATAATAATGATGATCATGATTATTATAATAATGATAATAATGATGATGATGATTATTATAATAATGGTAATAATGATGATGATGATTATTATAATAATGATAATAATGATTACAATAATATGATTTTTTTATTTATGAATATTCCACAATACAGTGTTTCTCCTTCAACCCAAAGTGATTTGTCGCCAGAGGTTCCTGTCTAAAGCATTTTCTTCCCTCAAATCACTAGCGTCCATGCTTCTCTTCACTCCATCCATCCAACGTTCTCTGGCCTGCCTCTTCCACTTCTTCCATTAGCTTTCCAATTAAGGATATTCTTTGGTATTCTCTCTTCTTCCATTCTTATGAGGTGTCCATACCATTTTAAACGTTTTTCTTCAATTTTTCCTAATACGTTTTTTCTTCTTTTCAACTTGGATTATCTCCCTTATTGTGCTGTTTCTGACCTTATCCCTTCTTGAAATTCTTGTCGATCACCTCCAAAAAATCAATAATAATAATAATAATAATATTTTTTAATTAGGGATATTCCACAGTACAATGTTTCTTCTTCTACCCAAAGTGATTTGTCGCCAGACGTTCCTGTCTAGAGCATCTTCTTCCCTCAGTCTCTAGCTTCCATACTTCTCGTCACTCCATCTATCCAACGTTCTGTAAGTCTGCCTCTTCCACTTCTTCCATTAGCTTTCCAATTAAGGATCTTCTTTGGTATTCTTTCTTCTTCCATTCTTATGAGGTGTCCATACCGTTTCAATAATAATAATAATAATAATAATAATAATAATAATAATAATAATAATAATAGTTTTTAATTAGGGATATTCCACAGTACAATGTTTCTTCTTCTACCCAAAGTGATTTGTCGCCAGACGTTCCTGTCTAGAGCATCTTCTTCCCTCAGGTCTCTAGCTTCCATACTTCTCGTCACTCCACCCATCCAACGTTCTGTAAGTCTGCCTCTTCCACTTCTTCCATTAGCTTTCCAATTAAGGATCTTCTTTGGTATTCTTTCTTCTTCCATTCTTATGAGGTGTCCATACCGTTTCATAATAATAATAATAATAATAATAATAATAATAATAATAATAAACATAATAATAATAATAATAATAATAATAATAATAATAATAATAGCGATGGTGGTGATGATATTGAATATGTTGATGTTGTTGATGGTGATGATAATAATAATAATCGTAATAATCAAAATATAAATCATAATTATCATAATCATTCTGTAATCATAATCATGTTATGTATGAAATAATATACATCATCATCATGAACATAATCATGATCATCATTATAATCATTATCATTATTATAATCATGATCATCATTATAATCATTATTATTATCATCATTATTATAATCATCGTAATGATAATGTTCACGATAATAACATGAACCCAAAAAAATAAATAAAAATGTTTCGCATTGGAAAACACACACATTTAAAATTTGAACAGCATCGATAATTTTAGTAATTCAATAATAATGTTGATGATGATGATAATAACAATAAAATGATGCATTGTAAGGCACTTGTCCTGGATTTCTCATACAACGTTAAACTGAAAATAAATGAAACCGTTATTCTACCTGTTACATTACTTGGTTGCGAACCATGGGCTCCTATTTCAATGGAGCAGAAAGTATTACTAGTCTTTGAGAATAAATTTCGTAGAAAAAAATTTGGACGTTTGAAGGCCATTGAAGAGATGGAAGGACCAATTAGACCTATAATGAGATCGGAACAGGCCATTGGGCTTAATCCTTGTTCTTGATGATGATGACAAAAATAAAGATATCTGTATAATATTCTTTACATAAATGTGTTACTGACGTATTGTTTGTTTTGTCTTGCAGGTGGGTACAGTGTTTGGAACTCGGTGGATAAAGTGGAAGAGAGAAGTGTCTAATTTTATAGTAAGTACTAGAAAGGGCAATGAAATTATTTGCATGCCAAGAATTTTGTATATGGCTGCCTCGATCGGATCCCAGAGGGTTATTTGAGATGTGCCGCTTACAATTATGATTTGATTTTAGAATTTAGTATCTAATTTTCGCTGCTATGTTTCAATCCTGGTATTGTAGTTATTATTTTACTATTATTTATTATTTTGAAAACACCATCGCGCAGAAATAATGTACAACGCACGTTTGTAAAGTGTTTTACAGAATCTAGGAAATTAAAATCCTCGCTATCGCTCGGTTTTTAAACCTTAAATTGACAAAACTATATCATACTATACTATACTATGTGTTGGAAGCTCAATTTCTTCTCCAACATACGTCTCCTCCCCAGGCCCGCCTAGGAAACATCCAGTATCCTGGAAGCATCCTCGACAGCCGAGAAGGGAAGCAGTGGTTCATGAACAAAACACAATTTTTTTCTGTTAGATATTTGAATGCGGCGGACCGCAGTGAAAACGGAATCTTGTGCAACTGTTCTTATTAGGTATATTGTGTAATTAGACATACATTTAAATGATTTCTTTTTTGTTCGTTTCCTTCTGATTTATTTAAAATATTAAATTAACTGAACCAACTGATGTATGTAAAAGGATACATTACGCATTTAAGGGTTAAACATTTTCCTCAATTCTGTAAAAACCACTTCTCAACCTGGCATCGTATTATACTATTATTTTGAAGAAAGTACTTTCTGGACGTCCCGCGGTAGCCGAGCGGTTAAGGTAGGAAGCCTTGGCGCAGAGCTACGGGACTTGCGCTGGTCCGAGTCTCCATGGGGGAAGAAATTTTCTCATGGTATTTCGGCCAGTATGGGACCGGTGCCCACCCAGCATCGTGAGGCAATTGGGTAGCTACAATAAGTAGCGGCTCCAGGTTGAGGAACCAGCTATAACGGCTGGGGGACTCGACATGCTAACCACATGTCACCTCTACACTGGCTGTTGATCATCTACCTCTGTGATTGACACATGTGGATGTGAAGGGCCAGCAGCCGGCTGGTAAAAGGGCAACCGCTCAAAAGTGGAAAGACCCTCAATCGGAACTTTCTGGACAATCGTGTGTACTTGTATAAGAGGTTTAAGGGAGAGACAGCTTATTTGAAACTTTTCATGTATTGTTTTCGGAATTGATAAATATGTCAGAATCTCTATAAACTCAGACTTCAAATGCTTGTAATATAAATCACTACTTTACTTCTTACAGTTACATTAAAAGTCTTGTTTACAGAATGATTTCGCTTAAAATTTACAATAGGTTCCTTGAATATTAATTAAAGATAAAAAGAAAACACGTTTTAGCTTTTAAAATTGAGCATCGCGTAGAATACAACTCTGTTAGCTGTCATTATTGTGTTTATAGCAGTGTACGTTTCAATCCAGATTGAAACAATTCCCTCTGATTTAAAAACACAAGAGCTCTGTCCAAAACAGAATCAGTTGAAACCCTATAGCTTGCTGAATAATTGAATTTCAGTTAACAGATTCCAGTACAGATAACATATTATAATTAAATATCTGCCATGGAATCAGTAAATTAATATTTAGTCTTGGAAATGACAGCTTCGCTGTTGAAACAAGTTGATTCTTTTAATTTTTAATTGGTGAAATGGGTATATTGACTAAATGTTTTAGTAAATAAATAGCTTCCTATAATTATTAAGACTAATAATATTTTTGTATTTGTCGACATAGATAATATTTTAAGATCCAATGACAGATGCATTAATGAATAACAACAACAACAACAACAATAATAATAATAATAATAATAATAATAATAATAATAATAATAATAATAATAATAATATACCTCAGGGGTCCTCATCTAGGGGATATGTGGATGGCGACCACAAGGTGCCCAAGCTGAGCAAAACATTTCTTCTACTTACTTGTGTTTTGCACTCTTTTAACTTTACTATCTAACCTCTCTTGGCTAACTCTTGTTTTTTTCGACTCCGATGCTATTAGGACATCCGAGGGCTAGGGAGTCTTTCCTTTCTTCCATTTCTTCTTTCCTTTATTTTATTTTCTTCTCCAGAAAACCTTGACCAGAGGCTATAAGATGGCAGCCCCATCACTGGTCTTGCCTTCCTTTGGCCAGCAACCAATCGAAGGGACTATTATTATGCTTTCAAGTCTTATACGAGAATTTCCCGGAAGGGTCAACGCTGGAGGGAAAATTTTCTATAGGATCGTAACAGGCCTTGGCCTAATACTTGGAAGGAAGAAGATAATAATATTTCTTTTTAAAATTCCCCAGGTTGTCATTTCGACATTTCTGATGTTCTCACCTGCATGACGTACTTGTAACCCACTTCTGAGGTTGGGGCACCTGGAAGGCGGGGTTACGCTACCCCGATGATATGAGAGTTGATAATGATAGTAATGATGCGCCAGGAGAGGCCTTAAACTAAACTTAAGCTAATTAGGCGAATGTGATATTGATGATAATGATGGCCAGCTGATGTTCATGGACCGTTTGGGCCTTAAAGTTTCCTGACATTTATCTTACAGGTGAGGAAAAACCCCGAAGAAACCTCACCCAGGAAACTTGTCCCGATCGTGGATCGATCCCTGGCGCGCTGTGTGAAAAGATAGCACGCTACCTGGAGACCACAGCGGTGAAATAATAATAATAATAATAATAATAATAATAATAATAATAATAATAATAATAATAATAATAATAATAATAATAATAATAATAATAACAATGATAATAATCATAATAATGATAATAATAATGATAATGATGATAATGATATTAATACTTACTTACTTTCTTACTCACTGGCACTATCGAACCCGTAGGTTCATGGCCGCACGGACATAAGCTCTCCATACATCCCTATCCTGAGCTAATGCTTTCCAATCATTCCCTGTATAATCTACTTCCCTCAAATCATAGTTAATGTTGTTCTCCCACCTCATTCTTGGTCTACCAACTGGGCGTTTTCCTTCTGGCTTTCCTACAAGAAGTTTCCATGCACGTCTTTCATTCCCCATACGCGCAACATGTCCCGCCCATCGCAGTCTACGGGACTTAACTGTTCTTATTATATCTGGCTTCCTATAAAGACCATGTAGTTCATTGTTAAGTAGTCTTCTCCATTCACCTGTCTGTTCATCTCTCTTTGGTCCAAAAATTTTCCTAAGAACTTTATTCTCAAATACTCGTAATCTCCTTTCCTCCCTTAAAGTAAGAGTCCATGTTTCACACCCATATAATATAACTGGTAGAACAATAGTTTTATATATTTTCAGCTTAACGTTTTTTGAAAGGAGTTGGGACATCAAAAGTCTCTGCAATGCATAATAGCATGCATTTCCAGAATTGAGCCTATGTTTAATATGATATTAATAATAATAATAATAATAATAATAATAATAATAATAATAATTATTATTATTATTGAGTCATTTATTTTGAGAATTTTTCTCATCATAGAGAGTTTTCTCCAATCTTAATTAACATGAGCTTTATACAAATACATAAATTACTACGGACTTATAGACTATCAGTTTGTTACACATTCACAAATTTCCCTTAATTAAAGTTCTCTATCGTTTTCTGTCCTCTGTGTCTTCACCAAATTTCCTCATTGAATTCGGAATGTTATTCTTCCAGATTGTTCTTGGTCTTCCATTTCTGCTCCTTCTTTCAATTTTCCATGCATAGCCAGCAGTTGGTAGTCTTCCATCCTGCATTCGTCTTACGTGTCCACGCCATTTTAGCCTTACTTACTTACTTACTTACTTACTTACTTACTTACTCACTGGCACCATCGAACCCGTAGGTTCATGGCCGCGCGGACATAAGCTCTCCATACATCCCTATCCTGAGCTAATGCTTTCCAATCATTCCCTGTATAATCTACTTCCCTCAAATCATAGTTAATGTTGTTCTCCCACCTCATTCTTGGTCTACTAACTGGGCGTTTTCCCTCTGGCTTTCCTACAAGAAGCTTCCATGCAAGTCTTTCATTCCCATACGTGCAACATGTCCTGCCCATTGCAGTCTACGAGACTTAACTGTTCTTATTATATCTGGCTTCCTATAAAGACCATGTAGTTCATGTTATGTCGTCTTCTCCATTCACCTGTCTGTTCATCTCTCTTTGGTCCAAAAATTTTCTAAGAACTTTATTCTCAAATACTCGTAATCTCCTTTCCCTTAAAGTAAGAGTCCATGTTTCGCACCCATATAATATAACTGGTAGAATAATAGTTTTATATATTTTCAGCTTAACGTTTTTTGAAAGGAGTTGGGACATCAAAAGTCTCTGCAATGCATAATAGCACGCATTTCCAGAATTGAGCCTATGTTTAATTTCTTTGTGCATCTCATTCCTATTTGTGATTATTGTTCCTAGGTATTTGAATTCAGCCACTTCCTCAAAATTTACCTCATTTGTCATTAGCTGTCCATTTCCATTATATAATGAATTTCTACCTGTGACCACCTATTTAGTTTTACTGATATTTACTTCCAGTCCTAATTTCTTAGTGTTACTCAATAGTGTGTGCGTGTTGGCCTTTAGTATCTCCTCGCTATCGGCCAATAGTACTACATCATCAGCATAAACTAACAGCTTATTAATACCATTCAGTTGTAAGCCTTCCTCATTCTCTTCTGTGTTCAATCTAATCCATTATACTTCTTCCTGCGTTCATTCATTTTCTAATTTCTGTATTTCTAATTACTTCTAGTCGAGATTTTTTGATAGCTCTTCTCCAAAATCCATTTCAACTGCAATTATTCTGTTGGAATGTTGTTGTCATTGTCCAAACTTCCGATCCATATAACATTATACTTTCTATGTGAACTTATAAATTATTTGTTTTGTTCTGTTAATGATGTTTTTACTCCATAGAATAGAGTTTAACATTCTTATGGTTTTTTCTTCCTTTAATAAATGATAATAATAATAATAATAATATTAATAATAATAACTATTATATTAGTAATAAATTGACTGTAATAATAATGGTCCCGCGCCGTAGCCGAGTGGTTTGAGACATGATACAATGTTGCAGAGTTACGGGACTTGCGCTTGTTCGAGTCCTCATGGGGGAGGGCATTTTCTCATGGAATTTCTGCCACTATGAGACCGGTATCCACCCAGAACACGTGGAATTTTGGTAGCTAAAATAAATAGTGGCTCCAGATTGAAAAAAAGTTACAATGGCTGGGAGATCCGATATGCTGACCACATAATACTCGTTTACTGGCTAAATGAACTCCACTTCTGTGATTCGCACACGTGGATGTGATTCCAGTAGCCGGATGGTAGGCTTAGGATCTTACAGGCTAGTCGCTCTAAGGAATAATAATAATAATAATAATAATAATAATAATAATAATAATAATAATCATTATAATCTTCATCCCACCATGTCTTAGGCCTGTTACGATCTCATTGATGAATTTTGTATCCAGCGTTTCCTTGGACGGCCCAGAGATCGCTTCCCTGTTGGACAATAACGAAGCATGTCCTTGGGATCTCTATCTGAACTCATTCGTCGCAAATGATTCATCCAGTTGTTCTGGTATCTATGTATGTATTCAATGACCGGTTCTAAATGTAGTTCCTTCAAGACATCATCATTGCGTTTGTGATCCCATTTGGTATATCCTACTGTATATCTCATGAATCTCATTTCACTAGAAGTTATCCTGCTCTCTTCTCCTTTCCTCAAAATCCATGCCTCACTGCCGTAACAAAGTTCAGGTCTTGCTAAGGTTTTTTATAACTGTACTCTGATATATATCAGGACTAGCGAAGATTTCGTTACTGAATGTATTATTCCAATGTTGTTTTTTAAATTAATAATTTTATTTGCTATGGCTACTACATCCATATATGTTAATGTATTTCCAAGGTAGGTAAATGAATTTACTGTTTCCAGTATTTTTGAATCTATACTAATTTTGCTACGTACAGGGTATTTTCCTTAAAAAACGTTACTTTTGTTTTCTCTGTATTGATTTTCATGTTATATTTGATGGCTATTTTGTTAAAATTATACACGGTACTGAATATTTAATTCACCCTCTAAGCGTGCCACTAATGTTACTTCATCTGCGAAAATTAATGTGTATAATTTCATATTTCTATTCAATTGTATATTAATAATAATAATAATAATAATAATAATAATAATAATAATAATAATAATAATAATAATAATAATAATAATAATAATATTAATAGTGTTGATAAATTTAATGACGAGATCAACAAAGATTGATGTTAATCCCCTTCCTCGCCAACGCCTGCAGTCAGAATTGACTCTCTCATACCAACAAAATGGATCATTCCAGATAACAATGTTTTAGGCAAGAAAGAGAGAAAAAATATCTGCGAGTTTTAACTGCACGTAAGCGAGATCGGGACCAAATTTCTTTGAAGAAAGTTAAATTTAAATCTTATGCTAGGGCACCCCAACTCTTCCTACAGGCGGGAGTGAGTGAGGGTGACCAAGAAAAATAGCAGAAGTTAGATGCTACAATATATTGTGGTTTTCATAATAGGACTTCATATTTGGAACTGGCAACTGATTTTTGATATTACACGCCCAAGTTAAGTCTGTACAGCCAAAGGGGAAGTGGTTTAGCGCTAGTGTCGCCAAAGTACTAATCTGTGGAATAGCTGCTTTTTCTAGTGCCATAAAGAGTTTAACAATATAGTATAGAAAACGAGATATTAGTAGCTACGATTTTAACATATGTCTGCAATATGAAATGAATATTTATTGTTAATATTAAATTGAATTTAAATAAAGTTTTGTTTTTATTTTCATAAGTAATGCCACGAGTGATTTCCAAATTATCGATAAATTCGCTAGTCACGAAGTGACGAGTGAATTTATCTAGAGGATTTAGAAATCAAGAGTGGCATTTGTTAGGACTAATTAAAGAATAAAATTATCCTGTTTGCTCAAAAGTCATCATTTAAATATAGTTCCGCTATTTTAATACATGTATATATTTAATGTAAAAGTCGGTGTTTGAAAACAAATCAGAAATGTGAGGTTATGTTCATTCACTGATGCTTGATCATATTATTTATTGCCAAATAAGATCGCAATATTGTAAGGTTGCACCTTAGTGGAGAACTAATTAATCTCATCAAGCTATATATTATAAAAATATTAAAGGTTAATTTATTTTTTACTAAACAACTCAGTAAAATCAAGGAATCTGTTCATTATTTGCTATATTCAATGTATTTGTTGGAGAAAAATAATGCTCTGAGCTGTTCAGAACATTAAAAAGGAGGGGCTTTATTTATCACAAAAGCAGGAGCTGATAAAGAGAACTCGATAAAGAGCGAGGTTAAACACGACTGTCAATGGTTGTAAAACAAAATTAAGTGAAACGTGATTGGTCATTGACTACCGTTTGGACCGCGAGTTAAATTGTCACGTAAACGTATTTTGTATCGCGTGCAGTTATATTATATTTTATTTCTAGATATTATAATCTCTCCAGTAACATTCATAATCATGTATTTAATGGTTACACGTAGCTATGTTACAATGCATGCAATTTAGAATTGAGATCATCAGATTACACTGGTCAACATGATTTTTGTCTCATGAGTACCAATAGTTGTACTTAATGCAGTTTTTTTAATCGTGTTTTCAAATATGTATCCGGAATTTCTCCATCACCCACAGTTTTTTATTTCAATTTGAATTAATGGATTTAAATAATAATTTTTTTAATAAACGTTTTTTCGTCCATTTGTCCATTGAACGATGAGCACGGGGAACACTTTCATTAGGAAATTTCAGCTACGGAAAAGAGCTACCAAGGCAAGTGGAATCCTAATATGTTGGCCGATTATTGTTGGACCATCAAGAGGGATGTTCTACAGGCGAAATATAGCAGAAAATCGTCATTTATTATTTTCTAGGTGAGTCCGAATGTTCTAATATTGTGTAGTTACGAATGTATAAAATATTAAAGTGTTTGAAATTATAAAAACCTGTCTCTCGGAAACCCTGCGTGATGGAGAAAACCCGATATCATATTTGAATTCAGGAGATAAAATACTATCAGAATCACATATTTTTCGTTCTCAAACAAAAATAAATTTCTTTTTTGTTGCTCAGTGTTATTTTAAGACAATATGATGTTTACTGGAAAGTTTATTATGACGTAATCCATGGGAATGATAATTGTAAACCTCATATAAACCAATAACACTAGTATTTACTCTATTTAATGCTAATATAGACTAAGCGTACATAACATATATAATTACAGCAATTGTTTGAATTAGGGGCGATGAGAACTGCAGGATAAATGCATTAGTTGATTCATAATACTAACAAAAACCAATGTAAATCTAGAGGATTAATTCATAGAAGCTTCTGTGCTACCAGAATACACAAATTAGTCGTTTCTAAAGTATTTACCAGCACTTTTCCGGTATAATACAATACGTCTACTGCTATTACTACTACTGCTATAGTTGGATTAGTCATTTAGTTTACAGGCTCTTTGCTTCAGAGATGAAGTTCCTCAGATACGTTGCAGGATATACTCTAAGATACCATATTCCTAGTGAAACAATTAGGCAAGAACTCAAAATGTTTAATCTAAATAAAAAAATACAAAGCTATAAACAAAAATGGCATGAACATATTTTAAGAAGGGACTCTTCTAGGCTAACAAAACAAGCACAACCTCAAGGCTATAGTGAAACAATTAGGCAAGAACTCAACATTTTTAATCGAAATGAAAAAAAAACAAAACTATAAAGAAAATTGGCATGACATATTTTAAGAATGGACTCTTCTAGGCTAACAAAACAAGCACAACCTCAAGGCTGTAGTGAAACAATTAGGCAAGAACTCAACATTTTTAATCGAAATGAAAAAAACAAAAACTATAAAGAAAATTGGCATGACATATTTTAAGAATGAACTCTTCTAGGCTAACAAAACAAGCACAACCTCAAGGCTGCAGTGAAACAATTAGGCAAGAACTCAACATTTTTAATCGAAATGAAAAAAACAAAACTATAAAGAAAATTGGCATGACATATTTTAAGAATGGACTCTTCTAGGCTAACAAAACAAGCACAACCTCAAGGCTGTAGTGAAACAATTAGGCAAGAACTCAACATTTTTAATCGAAATGAAAAAAACAAAACTATAAAGAAAATTGGCATGACATATTTTAAGAATGGACTCTTCTAGGCTAACAAAACAAGCACAACCTCAAGGCTGTAGTGAAACAATTAGGCAAGAACTCAACATTTTTAATCGAAATGAAAAAACAAAACTATAAAGAAAATTGGCATGACATATTTTAAGAAGGGACTCTTCTAGGCTAACAAAACAAGCACAACCTCAAGGCTGTAGTGAGTGAAACAATTAGGCAAGAACTCAACATTTTTAATCGAAATGAAAAAAACAAAACTATAAAGAAAATTGGCATGACATATTTTAAGAAGGGACTCTTCTAGGCTAACAAAACAAGCACAACCTCAAGGTTGTAGTGAAACAATTAGGCAAGAACTCAACATTTTTAATCGAAATGAAAAAAAACAAAACTATAAAGAAAATTGGCATGACATATTTTAAGAATGGACTCTTCTAGGCTAACAAAACAAGCACAACCTCAAGGCTGTAGTGAAACAATTAGGCAAGAACTCAACATTTTTAATCGAAATGAAAAAAAACAAAACTATAAAGAAAATTGGCATGACATATTTTAAGAATGGACTCTTCTAGGCTAACAAAACAAGCACAACCTCAAGGCTGTAGTGAAACAATTAGGCAAGAACTCAACATTTTTAATCGAAATGAAAAAAACAAAACTATAAAGAAAATTGGCATGACATATTTTAAGAATGGACTCTTCTAGGCTAACAAAACAAGCACAACCTCAAGGCTGTAGTGAAACAATTAGGCAAGAACTCAACATTTTTAATCGAAATGAAAAAAACAAAACTATAAAGAAAATTGGCATGACATATTTTAAGAATGGACTCTTCTAGGCTAACAAAACAAGCACAACATCAAGGCTGTAGTGAAACAATTAGGCAAGAACTCAACATTTTTAATCGAAATGAAAAAAACAAAACTATAAAGAAAATTGGCATGACATATTTTAAGAAGGGACTCTTCTAGGCTAACAAAACAAGCACAACCTCAAGGCTGTAGTGAAACAATTAGGCAAGAACTCAACATTTTTAATCGAAATGAAAAAACAAAACTATAAAGAAAATTGGCATGACATATTTTAAGAAGGGACTCTTCTAGGCTAACAAAACAAGCACAACCTCAAGGCTGTAGTGAAACAATTAGGCAAGAACTCAACATTTTTAATCGAAATGAAAAAAAACAAAACTATAAAGAAAATTGGCATGACATATTTTAAGAAGGGACTCTTCTAGGCTAACAAAACAAGCACAACCTCAAGGCTGTAGTGAAACAATTAGGCAAGAACTCAATATTTTTAATCGAAATGAAAAAAACAAAACTATAAAGAAAATTGGCATGACATATTTTAAGAAGGGACTCTTCTAGGCTAACAAAACAAGCACAACCTCAAGGCTATAGTGAAACAATTAGGCAAGAACTCAACATTTTTAATCGAAATGAAAAAATACAAAACTATAAAGAAAAATGGCATGATGACATATTTTAAGAATGGACTCTTCTAGGCTAACAAAACAAGCACTGTTGTACCAACTTCATGGCTATAGAGATGTGGGACGTCCCAGAAGATGATGGGAACATGAATTCTGAAAGCGGAAGAGGCCGATGGCCTACCATGAATATGATGATGATAATGATGCTCTTTGCTTTGTATTTAGGTAGGTCTATTCTCCACGCTTAAGTATAGTGCAATTCTGGCTTTTGTAGCCGCTTTTGAGGGGTGTATGGTGTTGTAAGAGGGGAGGGTGAGTTGCAGGTACTGCCAGCAAGTACTCTCATTTGTGAAAACATAACAGTTGCTACATGTTGAATTTTCGTATTTACTAGTTCTATGTTAAGACAAACATTAAAAAATTTAATGTACCTTTTGGCAGGTGCCATAGTCCTCAACTTTTTTAAAGTAATATATGTAAAATATTATTAACTGCAGGCCTTTCGGAAGTTAACATCCATCATCAGCAGGTTGAGTATGCGCTACTAGCAGTTAAGACGTTGTAGACGATGCAGGTCCTGACGCGTCTCCGGTAGTAACTCAATCAGGACGCATCAGGACCTGCTAAGTTTACAGCGTCTTAACTGCTAGCAGCGCATACTCATCCTGCTGATGATGGAAGTTAACTTCCGAAAGGCCTCCATTTAATAATATTTTACATACATCGTTTTAAGAAAGTTGAGGACGACGGAAACTGCCAAAAGGTACATTTAATTTTTTAATTTTTTTTATCTTATGAATATACACCTCAACGGAATTGGATATGAAATTTATTAGCATTAGTTCTGTGTTTGTGAATAGTTCTGATGTCTAATAAGTTTGAAGTGTTCGTTATAGAATAACGTTTTTGTTTGTAACAGTTTATTTTATTGCGATTATTATAATTATTATGATTATTATTGTTATTATTATTATTGTTATTATTATTATTGTTATTATTATTATTATAAAACAACAAGAGAGACCCAATTGAAATTTTATAAAACACTGGCAGTACCGGTACTGCTCTATGAATCAGAAGCCTGGATACGTAAAAAACAAGATCTAAGTAGGATAACGGCGGCAGAAATGAAATTTTTGAGATCTATTAAAGGGTGCACTAAGGAAGACAGAATCAAGAACACAGAAATAAGACAGGAACTTGACATATTTGCAATAACTGATAAAATAGATACATATATACAAAAATGGAAGCAACACATAGACAGAATGAATGAAGATAGATATACAAAACAAATAACAAAATACAAACCTAAAGGCAACCGAGATGTGGGCAGACCTAGAAAGAGATGGGCTGAAGTCGGAACGGGTCAACAGACCTAATCCATGAATGCAGATGATGATGATGATGATTATTATTATTATTATTATATTAGGAAATCTGCACTCAGGTGAGCATTAGGGACAGCACACACCCACCCTGACCCAAAGTGGAGATTTTTAAAATCCCCACCCCGCCGGGAATCGAATCCGGGTCGCCGGAGTGGAAGGTAGGGACTCTACCGACTACGCCACGGCGACGGACATTACTATTATTATTATTATTATTATTATTATTATTATTATTATTATTAACAAAATGTTTTTGCGTGGCTACTAGTTTCTTCCCCCACCTGCCACGGCTTCACAAGACGGCTACAGTTACCAGAACTCAACTATATTTAGCATATCAAGCGGCGTTGTCACGTTATATTCACTAGGATAATTTTTTTTACCGACTAAAGTTACTTCTAAATACAAAAGTTGCAACGCTGTTAAGATAATTACATCCTCGTGGAGTAGACATGGAAACGTCATTTAAAAATTCAAAGACATTATTGGCAGAGAATTGTTTTCAGTTTTTAGTGATTGGAGCGGCGTCTTAGAAGCCTCTAACAACTCCCCGGCTCTGCCTGGCAGTAACAATGTATTTTTTAATCCAAAGGGAAACAGCTGCCTTTGATGCCGTCTGTAAAGTAAATGCCTGAGCCGACTATACTACTACTACTACCACTACTGCTGCTGCTGCTACTGCTACTGTTACTACTACTATTAATAATAATAACAATTTTTTTTCTTTCTTTCTTTATCTCAAAAAGGAACTGTTAACTATTGCATGCCGAAACCTACCTTGAAATTTCTCACAGGGGAGCGTTGTGATGTAGACCTACCAAGGTCGTGTCCAAAAAAATATTATCTGCCGTTTTTAACTGCAAGGCACAGAAATCGAAGCCAGAATCCAGCAATGGCAACTAACAGTATGAAGCAGACGGACTCCCTGCTTGATTAAAGTGGAGTGGATTATGGCGGCACACGCAAGCGGATAGGTTGAGGTTGTAAGGTTATCCATTTCACCAAATAAGGAGTTACATTACTTCCCTATAGTTTAAATGAGAGCAGGTTCATGTCCCGATTTAGGTTAGAAATTAACTGACCTAATTCTCAGACGACATTATGACCCTGCGGTTAACACAGTTTCTAGCATAAATGAATGCATTGAATAATATGAAATAGAACATTGAATAATAAAGCCCATAAACAAACAAAATTAACATTTTGTAAAACAATGGCTGTCCCTGTCCTTTTGTATGGGAGTGAATCTTGGATTACCACTACCAAACAAGAAAGTAAAATCCAAGCAGCCGAGATGAAATTTTAAGAAGAGTAACAGGCTGCACTAGAATGGACCAGATAAGAAACGAGGATATCCGTGAAGAACTGCAGATCTACTCCATAAAAGAAAAGATATTTAACAACAAGATGCTGTGGAACTTGAATGACGGGCACTAGAAAGTATTGTTTCGCCAATTTGAGGGTTAAGTAAGTGCTAATAGGAACAATATCAAGCTACTGTAAATATTAATCATAACTTGTTAGTGCCAAGAGGAACCATAACTTGCTTAAGTATAATTAACAGAGAGCATTGTTTGAAATACAAGTAACAACCATAACTAAATAGAACAATTTAGCGTCACAACAACTCAAAATTATAATTTAAGGAATCGAAAATAGAAAAATAATTTCACACTTTAGAACTAGTAAAGAACACTATAAATTCATAGTCAGGAATATCAACACACATAAAATGATAAAGATGTTTTAATATTGCTAAACCAAAGCATGTAGTACTGCAAAAAACTGTAGTGGAGCATGCTGTCATATTAAGACAAAAAAAATTAGATACTGTGGAAAGAACATGTAGAAAGAATGGAAGAAAGTAGATTACCAAATAAAATCTTCCATTATTTTCCGAGAGGAAGAAGAGATGTCGGACGTCCTCGGAAGAGATGGTCTTAGATCTATTACTGAAGACGGAACAGGCAACTCTTGCCTAAAACAGGAAGTGAAGAAGAAGAAGAAGAATGAATGCAAGGGGTTAAAGGGGTTAAGGCAGTTGTCACTTAAGGATGGCAATCCTGCTGACATCTCGTACCGATCGTCAGAAAATATCAGATCCCTAGCCGCCTACTACCAATGGCTTTCTACAATCTGCTGTGTTAACATTTTACCTTTTAAAATAATTGTTTGTAGATGATCAAATAATTTTTGCAGGGGATGAAGATGATATGAAATATATGATAAATAAACTAATGGAAGAATATAAAAAATGGGGACTGAATATAAATTTACAGAAAACAGAATATATGTGTTTGGGAAAGGATGTGGATGACCTCATACTTGAAACAGGGAAAATAAAGAAGTGTGAATTTTTTAAATATCTTGGGTGAATAATTACAAATTTTGGTACCTGTGAGAGAGATGTACAGACTAAAATTGCAATGGCAAAAAATGCAACTAAGACATTACATGGAATAATTTGGAATAAAAATATTACAAAGGAAACTAAAATGAAAATTTATAAGAGCATAATACAGAATATTTTGTTATATGGAAGTGAAACTTGGTCTTTGACGGAATTACAAAAGAACAAAATTAGAACAGTTGAATTTGATTATTTTAGAAGAAGCCTCCAAAAAACAAGACAGGATCAAATAAGGAATGAATTCCTTTGGAGAGAAATGAATGTCACCACATCTGTTGTTAAGAGAATTGAAAATCAAACACTTAAATGGTATGGCCATGTACAAAGAATGGAAAATGAAAGATGGTCACAAAATATATACCAATGGTCACCCCCCTGGAAGAAATAAACGTGGCAGATCAACATGGAAATGGAAAACCTACGTCAGAACTATAATGGATGATCGGAATTTGGAAGAGGGAGATTGGAATGATAGAGATAAATGGAAACTGAAGACGGCAAACCTATAAGTGGGGGAAAGCCGAAGAAGAAGAAGAAGAAGAAGAAGAAGAAAATAATTATAAAAGTTGTGAAATAATAATAATAATAATAATAATAATAATAATAATATATCAATAAAACGAAATATATGACCACAGAGAAAAATGCATTATTATAATGGAAAAAGACAGTTAATGACAAATGAGGTAAATTTTGAAGAAATGGCTGAATTCAAATACCTAGGAACAATAATAAATGATTTGTTATTTCTTTCATTATTTCATAAAAATAGTATTAAGATTTGTCAATATATTTACATAATGTCTTACTGTATAAATCAGCGATATATTAATTCATTAGAGTTTATTACTTTCTTTGTGTGTTTGTTTTCGTTTCTTCTTTATGTATAGTAGATTCCAGCTGTTATTCCTCTGAGTATATATTCTTCCATTATTTTAATTTTAATTATATTTAATTTATTTGATTCTCATTATTGTTTAGTGTCCCGCGCCGTAGCCGAGCGGTTAAGGCAGAGCTACGGGACTTGCGCTGGTTCGAGTCTCCATGGGGGAAGAAATTTTCTCATGGTATTTCGGCCAGTATGGGACCGGTGCCCACCCAGCATCGTGAGGCAATTGGGTAGCTACAATAAGTAGCGGCTCCAGGTTGAGGAACCAGCTATAACGACTGGGGGACTCGACATGCTAACCACATGTCACCCCTACATTGGCTGTTGATCATCTACCTCTGTGATTGACACATGTGGATGTGAAGGGCCAGCAGCCGGCTGGTAAAAGGGCAACCGCTGAAAAGTGGAAAGACCCTCAATCGGAATCGGATTATTGTTTAGTATGCATTCTTATAATATTGCGTTCCTTTGGCAATTAATAATATGATCTGGTTGCAGTGATAAACAAAGAAGCAAATGAAGCGTACCAATCGTTTCACATTTGTTTTCAAACATCGCCGTTTACATTAAATATGTACATATTTTAAAATAACTATAGTTAAACAATGATTTGTGAGTAAACAGTTAATTTTATTCGTTAAATAGTCCTAACAAATGCCACTCTTGGTTTCCAAATTCTCTAGATAAATTGGAAATCACTCGTGGCATTACTTATGACTATTTAACTCATGCCCGAAATGGGACTCAATGGCCAATCACGTTTCAATGATTTCTGTTTCACAACCAATCAGAGTCGTGTTTCACGAAATATTTATCAATGTTATAATTACCATATTAAACAAAGCTTCTCCTTTTTAATATTCTGAACAGGTCTGACCATTATTTTGCAGTGACTGAGCCTGTGGGAAATACGGCTACCAGATTGTATATATAGTGCATGAAGAGTTAATATAAAAACATTTGTAGCAATTGATTATACCACCAAAAAAAGAAACCACTGTTTGCACTTTCTTAAATGTATTTTTTCCCAGGTAATAATCCAGAAAAATATAATTGCCATATTTACATCATACGACATCAGAAATGAATTAATATAGTTTGATGTGTTTCATTTTTTCTCCACTAGAGAGCATTCTTACAATATTGCGTTCCTTTGGCAATAAATAGTATGATCTGGTTGCAGTGATAAACAAAAGAAGCAGATGAAGCGTACGTATCGCTTCTCATTTGTTTTCAAATATCGCCGTTTACATTAAATATATAAATATTTTAAAATAACTATATTTAATTAATGATTTGTGAGTAAACAGCTTAATTTTATTCGTTAAATAGTCCTAACACAAATGCCACTCTTGATTTCCAAATTCTCTAGATAAATTCACTCCTCACTTCGTGAGTCGTGAATTTATCGATAATTTGGAAATCACTCGTGGCATTACTTATGATAAAGTCCTTCGTCAAATAGTGCACAAGGAGTAGTTAAATGTCCCCTGAGAATTTGAATCTAATAGATTCAGTAGGCCGTGAAATACATGCTCTTTTCATGCTGTAGGTCTGTTTAAAACGTTAGTGATATACTGCAGACTGTCCAAGTAGGATATGTATCAGTATGTAAATATGACGTCATTAGGGTGTTCATTAATGAGACTCATGAGAATATTGTATTGTGTACAGATGTGTTACATGTTCATATACGTGTTGCATACATAACTAGGGGCTGCATGTCTAGAGATTACATACAACTATCAGCTTATATACATGGTATGGGAGATTATTCATGATATTAGCTTACTTATTGTCATTTTGTTTATTTCTTTCTCACGTTTTCTTTCATTCTTTTCTTCTTTTTCTTTCGTTCATTCTCTCTCTCTCTCTCTCTCTCTCTCTCTCTCTCTCTCTCTCTCTCTCTCTCTCTCTCTCTCTCCCCTTCTATATCCAATTAGTTTACTTATTGACATTTTATCTATTCCTCAAGTTTTCTTTCATTCTTTCCTTCTTTTTCTTTCGTTCACTCACACTTTCTCTCTCTCTCTCTCTATCTCTCTCTCTCTCTGAACAATTTTTCCTTCCAAATTTCTCTCTCTCTCTCTCTCTCTCTCTCTCTCCACCTCTCTCTCTCTCTCTCTTTCTCTCTCTCTCTCTCTCTCTCTCTCTCTCTCTCTCTCTCTCTCTCTCTCTTGCTCTCTCCCTCTCTCTTTCTCCTTCTGTATCTAATTAGTTTACTTGTTGCCATTTTATCTATTTCTCACGCTTTCTTTCATTCTCTCCTTCTTTTTCTCTCGTTCACTCTCTCTGTCTCTCTTTGAACAATTCTTTCTTTCCAAGGTTTTCTCTCTCTCTCTCTCTCTCTCTCTCTCTCTCTCTCTCTCTCACTTTCTCTCCGTCTATATCTACAATTTTCTCATTTTTTCTCTGCTCGTTTCCTTCTCTCTTTTTCTCTTTTGCCTCATTGTTTTAATCTTTATATATTTCTTCCTGACTCTTGTTTGTATTTATCTTTCTTTCCTTTCTCTTTATCTCTTTTTCTATGTAAATTTCTTTATATCTATCTGCCCAGCGTTTTATTTCACTTTTACTTTTTTGATGGATTCTGGCTATGATTTTTGTGCCTTGTAGTTAAAAACGGCAGACACTTTCTTGTACATGGCCTTTGTAGATAACAACGCTTCTTTGGGAGAAGTTTCAAGGTAGGTTTTGGTATGCAAATGTTGAGAGTTTCCTTGCGATGTTGACACAGTATGTAGGAGGCGTGAAATGGAACTAATTTTTTTATTTATTTTTTTTATTAGATACAACTTTCCTCATTAGAGGATTGCCTCAAGGACAAAGTGATACAGACAATTAATTTTTGGAATTGATGAAAAATATTTTGTAAATACATTTAAAAAATCAAATTGTATATCTAATTGAAATATACATAGTATAAAGTAGAAATTTGTAAATATTTCTTAAAATTGAAATATAGTACATATTATCCATCTGTATTTTGACAATTTCACCTTCTGACAATATAAATAAAAATGTTTTATTTGATATGTCATTTTTAGTCTAATTTATGTTAAAATAGAACATGAGATAAAAAAAATTAAAGAAAAAAAGTTCCAGTTCACGTCTCCTATGTTTGAAACTCTGACTGATACCTGCCCTCATTATAAAGTAATGCACCAATAAATTTACGTAGGTACGAAAATATTACAGTTGAGCCTCGTAGATTGCGATTGGCAGGCCATGCATCACGAATGGGTTATGAAAGAAGGGCATTGAAGCTTATTGTAAGAAAACTAGAGGAAAAATGACCAAGAATGAGGTGGAAGAATAATACTAAATATGATCTGAGGCAAGTAAATTATACAAGGTATGATTGGAAGATATTATCTCAGGATAGGAATGTGTGGAGAGATTATGTCCGCGCGGCCATGAACTTATGAGTTGGATAGTGACATTGAGTTACTTAGATTTTTTTCTGAGGAAACTGTACATTTGCGGTCAAATGTATAAGAAATTTTGATTATGTTTATCACAATGATTGCATACTTAAAATCTGTGCATTTATATTATTTCCATCCAGTATTTGGTAGTCATTTTGACAATCGATAGCATTGTGTTAAAAATTTAACACATGGGAAAGAGGCTGCTATTTTAGCATGCCGTATAAAAAAAGTATTTAAATTAATACGTCGTTAACTGTAAAATATTATAGCAAATTATTAACTAACTAACTCACTGGCACTATCGAACCCGTAGGTTCATGGCCGCGCGGACATAAGCTCTCCATATATCCCTATCCTGAACCAATGTTTTCCCATCATCCCCTGTATAATCTACTTCCCTTAAATCGTAGTTAATATTATTCTCCCACCTCATTCTTGGTCTACCAACTGGGCGTTTTCCCTCTGGTTTTCCTACAAGAAGCTTCCATGCACGTATTTCATTCCCCATACGAGCCACATGTCCTGCCCATCGCAGTCTACGAGACTTAACTGTTCTCATTATATCTGGCTTCCTATAAAGACCATGTAATGCACTGTTATGCAGTCTTCTCCATTCACCTGTCTGTTCATCTCTCTTTGGTCCAAAAATTTTTCCTAAGAACTTTATTCTCAAATACTCGTAATACCCTTTCCTCCCTTAAAGGAAGAG